>JAJIBD010011417.1:0-66894 GCA_021461705.1 Cryptotis parvus
TATTTGGCATATCAAATACGACACGGGTAGCTTGCCAGGCTCTGCCGTGTTAAAATAAAATAAAAAATCCTACATAGCAGCTCTGACCAAGACAAAGCCAAGGGACCAAACAAGTCTCTGCAGATTTGAAATGAGTGGGGAGGGAGAGCTGGAAAGTGCAAAGCTCCTCTTTCTTCCAGGACCCCGGAGGGAAGGGCCACCTCTAAGGAGAACAGGTGGGGACAGCGGGAGGGACAGTTGGACATGGGGATCCACCTGCTCGGCCTGCCGCCAGCCCTCCTCCTCAGCTTTACCAGAGACTTGTTAAGTGAAAATTGGAAATCAATATGAACACTCATCGCCTAGGAGATAACTGGTAATACCCAGTGCTGGAGAAACACCCCTGAAACAGACAGCCGCTCTCGGCAGCCCTGTGAGTCGGCATAGCCTGAGCAGGTTAGGAACGTCTCTCCTGCCACTAATTACAAACCTAAGCTTCTAGAAGGTGGCAAAGAAATCATGGGAAGAAAGCAAGAAAGAAGGAAAGAGAGGAAGGGAGGTCCCAGGTAGACCCACCACGCGCTGGCACCTCCGTAGGCAGAGGGTTTCCCGTCCCTCCAGGCCTCACAGCCCCACACCCACACCATAGCAGAGGGGCACGCTGTATTATTAACACCACCACACACCACTCCAGTGTGGGGCACTGAGACCCAACAGGACCCGCAGCTCAGGGGCAGAAACAAAGCCCAGACGGGCTCAAGAGCACCGGAGCAGCTCAGCGAGTGCTCAGAAGGACTGCAGGGACGCCCTTCTGAGGATGTTTAATGAGACAGAGGAAACAAGAGCACAGACAGAGTGCGGAAATGAGGAAACTCCAAGCAGAAATGAAGACCACGGCAGGTGACTTCCAGCACTCGGGAGACGCCCTCAAACAGCTGGTTAACAGCGGCTGAGCGCAAGATCAAGGCTCCGGGATGAGGTGGAGGAAACTGCTAGGAAACAGCAGAAGGTGGAAAAAAGCCTGAAAAGAAATAAACAGCATACAAGGACCTATGGGGTGAGCTCCAGAGAAACAGCGTAAGAATCAACAGAGTCCCTGAAGAACAGGAGGGCGGATCTGATGAAGAAATGATGGTCAAGGACATCGCATAAAGACATAAAGGGCTCCTAGACGGGTACCGTCTGGTCCAGCAGAATCCGGTGACCTGGGTACCCGGACCTGAGTCTCTGTAGCCTATGGCTGATGTTGACAGAGCGGACGACAGCCTGAGAACACTGTAGAGAATTTTGTTCAGTATAAACAGCGACTATTTAGTGGCAAACGAATGCAGGACGTGCAGGATGAGGGGCAGGTGGTAACCAGAGGCAACAGGGCAGGCGAATGGTTACGTGGGGAAGGTCAGTATAAGCGGTTAAGCAGAAACAAAATGATTTGTCTAAGTTCCATAGGAGTCAATGTCCCACATTCCAAATCTGGCCACTCATCTTAAAAATTTTAATAATTATTTAATAATTTAATAAATATTATTTCAATAATAAACATTGTTATTACTGGTTATTACTGGTTTTGGCATATCAAATACGCATCGGACAGCTCTCCAGGCTCTGCCATGCGGGCAGGATACTTTCTGCATTGTTTGCCAAGGCATTGAAAATAAGATGGGCTGGACATGTAATGTGATTTGGAGATAACCGCTGGACTAGAGCTGTTACCGAATGGATCCCACAGGATATCAGAAGATCACGTGGCCGCCCACCTACAAGATGGTCAGACATCTTCGCCAAGACCCTGAACAGGCGGTTTGAAGCTCTTTCTATTTTTGAAGCAAGCAGATACCATTGGGCTACACTGGCACGCGATAAGGTCAAATTGAAATGTTACTGGTGCCCGCCGAGCAAATCAATGAATAACGAATGGAATGTCAAGTGATTAAGTGATTTCAATAATAAATTGTTATATTTTAATCTCCATTATTAAAATAAGGTGATAATTTATTGTTGGTATTTTAATATTTTACTATTATTTTTTGCATTTTTTGGGCCACACCCGGCAATGCTCAGGGGTTTCTCCTGGCTCTGCACTCAGGAATTACTCCTGGCGGTGCTTGGGGACCATATGGGATGCCAGGGATCGAACCCGGGCCGGCATGGGCCAGCCGCTGCAAGGCAAACGCCCTACCCGCTGGGCTATCGCCTCCGCCCTATTTTTACTATTATTTTAATGATAATTGCCTGCCATTAATCTATACAAATCTCCGGGAGACGCCAACTCCCCTGGTACCACTGTGTCACCCCTTGTCCGGCCCTGGGAATGTTCTCGCAGCTCAACCAATCCAGTTGGTTTCAGAACTTTCCAGCCAGAACCCCAACCCTAGACCTGAGGATTACAGGCACCAAGATCCAAGAGGCCAGGAGGGTCTCAGCAAAAACAGACCCAGCAAAGAAAATGCCAAGACACGCCGTCCTCAGAATAAGAAATTCCAAAAACAGACAATTCCAAACACAGACACAGGATCTTGAAAGCAGCAAGGTCAGTCAGGCAATGCATAAAGGAGATCCTGTAAGGTTCACAGCAGAGCTGTCAGAGGAGACGCCACAGGCCAGAAGGGAATAGAGGGATCTGGGACAAACTCTCAATGAGATGAACGTCTTGCCAGGACTGTTTGGACCTCCTGGTCACCACTCAGATTCGAGGATTGAGACAGAGCCCCCAGAAACAAGCCACAGCTTAGGGAATTCATGGCCTTGAGACCAAATTCACAAACAGTAAAGAACGGGATGAATGTTCCCAGCACACAGCCTTGAACTCATCACGGCGCACCTGGTTTCTCTCACGGGCTTAAAGGCACGCTTACTCTGACCTTGCTAGGGACTCTTACTCATTTTCAGTCATGAATTAACACCCTAATCATATGAATAATGTGCTATGTCTTATTAGTTCTTCAATACTCCCTTTCTTAGGAATAAACATTTTATACTCTTATATGCCTATTCAGATTTTCCCACACACACATACTTTGTATTTTTTTCTCTTTGGTCACCCTGGTGATGGTCAGGGGTTACTCCTGGCTCTGCACTCAAGAATCACTCCGAGGGCCGGAGCGATAGCCCAGCGGGTAGGGCGTTTGCCTTGCACGCGGCCGGCCCATGCCAGCCCAGGTTCGATCCCCGGCATCCCATATGGTCTCCTGAGCACTGCCAGGAGTAATTCCTGAGTGCAGAGCCAGGAGAAACCCTGAGCATCGCTGGGGTGACCCAAAAAGCAAAAAAAAAAAAAAAAAAAAAAAAAAGAATCACTCCTAGTGGTGCTCAGGGGACCATATCGGATGATGCCTGGTCAGGTTGACCGAAGGCAAACTCCCTTTCTTCTGTACTGTCACTCCAGCCCCCTGACTCCCCCCTTTAAATTTCTAGAATTCTCTTCACTCTTACTAAATTTCACAGTTGTAGACTTTACCTATTTCATATAAATTCTAAAATGTATTAGAAAAGAATGTTTTAATGGCTTTATTAATGACAGGGAAGACAGAACTATTACCATACTGAGATCTTAGTACGAAAAATGTTAACGTGATGTAGTTTACACACAACTGAAAACTTATCTGTTTAGGTGGGAATTATATTGTACTAGATGATTGTCAGTTATTTACACAGGTTACTCCAAGCAATCCAGCATCACAATTTGACTTTTTAATTTATTTATGATCATTGCATTTGTAGTTCCTCTAAGTTTTCTTGGAGCAAGAAATCAATTGCATCACTTCACTTGTCTTCCCGTTGGTCATCAATTTGCTCGAGCGGGCACCAGTAACATCTCCATATGTCCTGTCACATGCTAGTGTAGCCCAAGGGCATCTGCTAGCTCCAGGAACATCATCAAGCCATTCCTTCAGGTGATGGGAATGAGGTCTATAATTGTTACTGATATTTGGCATATCAAATACGACATGGGTAGCTTGCCAGGCTCTGCCGTGCGGGTGGGAAACTATTGTAGTCACCTCTAAGAGCAAGAAATATGAAATAAATGTGTTATGTGCCTGCCAAGGGGGCAGGCTGGGGTGTGGGGGACTGGGGACATTGGCGGAGGGGTCACACTGGTGGTGGGGTTGGTGTTGGTGTTGGGACATTGAACGCCTGAAACAGTGGTATTATGAACAACCTTGTCAGTGTTTAAATAAACATGCATTTAAAAATAAATAAATAAATGAATAAATGAATAAAATATGTTTTTTGAAAATAGATGCTTTTACAGAAACATGCCCAAAATATAGCTTCACTTGATCACTTGACATCCCGTTATTCATCGATTTGCTCGAGCGGTGCGAGTAATATTTCCATTTGACCAAGTAATATTTCCATAACACGTGCCAGTGTAGCCCAATGGCATCTGGTTGCTTCAGGAATACGAAGCGCCTCAAACCGTTCGTTCAGGGTTTTGACAAGGAAGCACTGACCATCTTGTAGGTGGGTGGCCATGTGATCTTTTGACATCCCGTGGGATCCAGTCGGTAACGGCTCTAGTCCAGCGGTTGTCTCCAAATCGCATTACATGTCCAGCCCATCTGATTTTCGATGCCTTGGCAAATAAATAAACTACCCACTAAAAATCAACCCCGAGGCCCACTTGATCCTGGGGAAAGGGTAGGCAGACAGGAAGGACCAGAAGCTTTCTAATAAGAGCTTTGTTTTGTAGGTTTGTTTTTCAGACCTAACACTAAGGGCTTTACTTGTTAAAGTGAAGATGGTATCTCTGTCCTTTGAGTTTTAAATATTTCAGGCAACCTATCCAGGAGAAATTGTTTTCCTGGGAAGGGAGGCTGGCTCTCTCCCAGCCTCCTCAAGGGACAGAACAGAGCGGGGAGGAGGGGGTGGGGGGGGTGGAGGGTCAGCACACAGAGACACATTTTCAGCAGCCCTTGGGGCTCAGGACTGTGTGAGAGCCAGCAGAGGGGAGCCGAGCCTGCACCCTGTGGGGCCAGTAGCGAAGACCACAGACTCAGCGCCTGCACCCAGCCCAGCGCCTGCACCCAGCCCAGCTCCTGCACCCAGCCCAGCCCAGCGCCCAGCCCAGCGCCCCGCCCGCACCCAGCCCAGCGCCCGCACCCAGCCCAGCGCCCAGCCCCGCACCCAGCCCAGCGCCCCACCCGTACCCAGCCCAGCGCCCAGCCTAGCGCCCAGCCCAGCGCCCCGCCCGCACCCAGCCCAGCGCCCCCGCACCCAGCCCAGCACCCAGCCCAGCGCCCCGCCCGCACCCAGCCCAGCGCCCCGCCCGCACCCAGCCCAGCACCCCTGCTCAGCGCCCTGCCTGCACCCAGCCCAGCACCCAGCCCAGCGCCCCGCCCGCACCCAGCCCAGCGCCCAGCCCAGCGCCCAGCTCAGCGCCCTGCCTGCACCCAGCCGGAGGAGCAAATCAGGACCTGCCTGGGAACACAGGCTCTTTCTGCGGGAAGAGGGTGTTGGGGGCACACCGGTGCTCAGGCTTTACTTCTGGCTTTTATCCAGGGGTCACACAGGAGAGGGGTGGGGGAGGGGTTCCGGAAGGAACCCGGTTGGCTGCCTGCCCCACCCCCACAGTGCTGTCTCTCTGGCCCAGAGCAAGGTCTCTTAAAGGGCAACAGACTCAAGACTGGCCAGAACGAGGAGCGGCAGCACAGCGGGAGGGCGTTTGCCTTGCATGTGGTTGAGCCAGGTTCCACCCCCAGCATCCCATAGGGTCCCCAAGCACCACCAGGAGTAATTCCTGAGTGCAGAGCCAGAAGTAACCCCTGAGCATAGCCGGGGGTGACCAAAAAAGAAGAGGAAATAATAATGAAATGGCCACATTCCATATAATTTAAATCTCCAAAATAAAACTAAAGCAAATTAATTCCTCCTGGTTAATACAATGTCAAGAAAGGATGACGATAATAATAATCAAAACAGACTTACATCCCCCAAAACGGACACCCCACATACGCAAGGAATGTATTCCAAAGCAGTTAAGCCCAGGGCTTATCCCTAGCAAAGCTGCCAGACTTTATAGAAAAGGGGGAAATGTGTTAAGAACTCCACTAGAAAAGACCCGGTCAAATAGGAAGGAAGGACAGGAAATTAAAAAAGGGCATCAGACTTGCAATCGCTTCACTCTCTGGCGAAAAGTGGGAGATGCATTTTAAAACCCATTCCAAGAAAGAACAGATGAGCTAAGGCTTTCATCTCCCCTCTTCCCAGAATAAACATCCAAGCAAACCATCATGAATATGCAAGTACCTGAGAATATTGATTCCAGGACCTTTCCTGAGTATTCTACTGGAAAATGAGCTCAGACAAATAAGAAATTATTGGAAAAACTTCCAGTGCAAATGGACCGAGCATGAGCTAGGATTGCGTTAGAGAACTTGGGATAAAAGATGACGATAAAAGTGTGGCTGGGAATTCATCAGATGGAGTCAGGGGCCGGCCATTCCCCCTCCATTTTGTTGAGCCTGGTGGCCCCGCCCAGGAGCTGCCCCAGGGCGACCAGCCATAGCATGCGGGCCTCAGACGGCCTGGGGAAGCTGGAACTCCCTTCCCTAAGCTGACCATGGGGCTCCTGGGGGACAGATGGGTTTTGGGAGTGGGCCCGTCACCTCCGGGAGGTCCCAGAAGCAGCCGGATGGGACTCGCCCACCACACTAGCCACCACCTTTGCTGTCCGGACACTGGAACAATGCCCTCATGACCAGATTGACAGAGCAAAACCAGTTTGAGCCCAGGTCGCGCGGAAGCAATTCATCAAAATAGTGGAAATAGGGATGTCCTTTAATCCACTGCATTCCACGATGTGCAGGAAATTTTTGGCGGGGAGGGAGAGATAGGGAGGAGAGAGAGGACATGCAGAACCCGCCAAGTAGTTGAGGGTGAGGGAGGGGAGGGAGGTGGGGACATTGGTGATGGGAGATGGGTTTGGGTGGAGGGTTGGGTGTTGGAACACTGTGGAACCAGAACTCTGCAGGAGCATCTTGCAATTGTATGTCTAAAAAGTGGTGTAATAAAATTTGGGGGAAAAAAAAGAAGTAGTTATAGGCACCAACAAGGCACAAATGATGCAGGGGACAAAAGGAAAGGTGGGAGGCGGAGCAGGGAAATTTAGCAGCACTGCTGAGCTCTCCTGGGGGGGGGGCCGCTGAACCTCCACGCTGTGGTAACGCTTTAGAACAAACCTGTGAGGCGCTGTCTGCTTGGTTACACCTGTGGTGCAGGGCTTACGCCTGACTCTGTGTTCAGGATCACTCCTGGGAGTGCTCGGAGGACCAGTGTGGTGCCAGAGAGCACCGGGCAAGTGAGAGCACAGCGGGGGGGGTGTTTACTTTGCATGTGACCCACAAGGAAAGATAACTATAGTAATAAAGATCTTTATAATAATAAAAATGACTATGGAATGCCAGGGTTCAATCCCCCATCTCATACGGTCCCCTGAGTACCAGGGACTAATTCCTGAGTGCAGAACCAGGAGTAACCCCTGAGTATCGCGGTGTAACACCCTCCCCTAAAAAAATAGGCTCAGCCATGTGTCAGACAAGCTCTGAAACCCCAATATTATTTTTTCCTGGTCTGTGATGCATATTTTAAAAGGTTTGGGGGCACTAATATGTCCCCTCTTTTATCCCATCCATCTGTACATAAGTGCTGTAATATCCAACCACACTTATTCCAAACTGGAATCAACTGTATCACTGTCTTCTCCCCGTTCATCGTCGATTTGCTCGGCGCGGCCCCAGTAACATCTCCATATGACCTGTCTCAGGCAAGTAGAGCCCAAGGGCACCTGCTTGCTCCAGGAACATAAAGAGCCTCAAACCATTCCATCAGGTCATGGAAATGAGGTCTATAATTGTTACTGGTATCTGGCATATCAAATACAACACGGGTAGCTTGCCAGGCTCTGCCGTACAGGTAGCATACTCTTGTAGTCATCTCAAAAATCCAGCATTTATTGATGAACCGCGCAGCCACAAGCGGCCACGAGCCGGGCTGTGATAGGCTGGTCTGCTGGGTGGAGTTCTGACGAGGGGGAAGTCAGGATGTGGAAAATGGAGGTCCTCATGGAGTGGAGGGTGGTCTGGCTTATGAGGCTCTGCTGGGGTGGCGGCCAGGGCTAGAATCTGCCATCCCTCCCGGGCACCTCATGAGCGGCTGGGCACAGTGAGAGCCAGTAGCAGCTCTGCCCCATGTCTGTCTCTGGATCAGCATACCAAACTGGAATAACCCTTATCAATAACTTGTCACAGGACAGGTATGAATTCGCTGACATCATTGATCAACGCCAGCCTTAGTATAATCCCAACAAAAGGCTAGTTTGACTGCAGACAGTGCGCCTGCAAACAGCAACTATGTGGTGGCTTACATTTCGTGTGTGCGTGTGTTGTGTGTGTTGTGTGTGTGTGGTATGCTTATTATAGTGGACAAGTGAGAATGGGGGAGATTGAGTTCCTAGAAAAATCAGAATCTTTCATCTTTTGTGCAATAAGAATTCTTCCTCCTTTGACCTTAAATTAAACGGAGTCTGATATTTGGAAAGCCACGCCAGTTGCTAGAGCATTTGCTTTGAAACTTCCATCCAACACGGAGGCTTGGGAAGACGCGAGCCACAGCAGAGGGCCAGGCTGTCCAAGTATTCCCTTAGTAATGAGCGTCTGGCTTCCTCCCCAATCTGCACTTACCATCTGTGAGGTCTCCGGCTAACCAGCCCTAACTCCTAATAAACTAGCAAATGATTCCAATAAACGGTATCTAAGCATTGGAATGCTGAGCCCACCAGCAGAGTGCAAGTGGGCTGGTGGTGCGGAGCAGAGGACATCTTAAAGACACATGCTACACTAGTATGGAGCAGACATAGGTGTCTGACTTATGGGGGAAAAACGGCTTCAGTAGGTTACCAGAGGCCCCGCCCACCTGCCTACATGGGCATGGCTTCTAGTCCTACTGCCACGCCCACCTGCCTGTATGGGCGTGGCTTCCAGTCCTACCGTCCCGCCCACCTGCCTTCTGGGCGTGGCTTCTAGTCCTACCGTCCCGCCCACCTGCCTTCTGAGCGCGGCTTCTAGCTCTGTCCACAGCCCATTGAAACCGCGTAACCCAGCACTGCGTGGTGCAGCTTCCACTCTGGAAGTCACGGCCTCTATATAGCAACTTACACAATGACGGGAACGTTTCCTTGCTGTCTTGCTCCACCGCTTCATAGGATGAGGGGGAGTATAGTGCTGATACCAGTGACAGGAGCACCAGCCAAGATAATTAGTCCAAACTTGGAAATCACTAGGTGTGCTTCAAACAGCGATTCTCCAGGCGCTGCTGGAAGCTCGCTGGACTCCAGCCAGTTGTCTGACTGCCACTGTGAAGGCAAATAAGAAAATGAGAGCGTTTGCACGCGATGCTGGCTCCGTGTGGCCAGAGACAGTGCCTTCCGGGAAAGGCAGCGTGCGTGGGGGTCTCAGCGCCGGCACACCAGGCCGGCCACTCTCTGGCTCCCGGGCCTCACCTCCCTGGCCTGGCAGGGCAGGTGCCGAGGTCTCCAACCCCTTCTCTCCCTCCACCTCTCTCTCCCCGTAAGCTCATCTCTGTTCCCAGAGTTTTCCCAACACCCCACAAAGACTCCCCAACACCTACATGTCCCTCCAAACTCCCACTCACGGGGGCACTAACCCCAAGCTCTGGGCACTGACATGGCCCACATGGTGCCCCACCCCATCCACCCTACTGTCATTGTGAGTCATCACAGATTCTCCTGAACCACCTTCCACGTATCCACCTGTGGACTCCACCCCTCAAAACCACCCATAGCTTCCTCTGCCTCTAGGAGTGAGGAGTAAGCCAGGAGTGAGCCCTGAGCACAGAGCCAGGAGTGAGCCCTGAGCACAGAGCCAGGAGTGAGCCCCTGAGCACAGAGCCAGGAGTGAGCCCTGGGCACAGAGCCAGGAGTGAGCCCTGAGCACAGAGCCAGGAGTGAGCCCTGAGCACAGAGCCAGGAGTGAGCCCTGAGCAGAACCAGGAGTGAGCCCTGAGCACAGAGCCAGGAGTGAGCCCTGAGCACAGAGCCAGGAGTGAGCCCTGAGCACAGAGCCAGGAGTGAGCCCTGAGCACAGAGCCAGGAGTGAGCCCTGAGCACAGAGCCAGGAGTGAGCCCTGAGCACAGAGCCAGGAGTGAGCCCTGAGCACAGAGCCAGGAGTGAGCCCTGGGCACAGAGCCAGGAGTGAGCCATGGGCACAGAGCCAGGAGTGAGCCCTGAGCACAGAGCCAGGAGTGAGCCCTGGGCACAGAGCCGGGAGTGAGCCCTGGGCACAGAGCCAGGAGTCAGCCCTGAGCACAGAGCCGGGAGTCAGCCCTGAGCACAGAGCCGGGAGTCAGCCCTGAGCACAGAGCCGGGAGTCAGCCCTGAGCACAGAGCCAGGAGTCAGCCCTGAGCACAGAGCCAGGAGTCAGCCCTGAGCACAGAGCCAAGTGTCAGCCCTGAGCACAGAGCCAGGAGTCAGCCCTGAGCACAGAGCCAGGAGTGAGCCTGAGTACAGAGCCAGGAGTCAGCCCTGAGCACAGAGCCGGGCAGCCCTGAGCACAGAGCCGGAGTCAGCCCTGAGCACAGAGCCAGGTGTCAGCCCTGGAGCACAGAGCCAGGAGTGAGCCTGAGTACAGAGCCAGGAGTCAGCCCTGAGCACAGAGCCGGGAGTGAGCACTCCTGGGTATGACCCAAAACAAACAAAAAAAATAATCAAAACAAGATCCGCCTCCAGGCCAGAGGGTGTGAAAATCCTCAAGGGGGGGGGGGGGTGCTGGTGCCCGTCTGTGGGGCTGTTGCCCTCCTTCCCCTGTGACCTGCTGAGTCTCCTGCCTGCACTGTGATTGCTGCTCCTCCCCCCCACCCCTCCCGGGGGCTGCAGGCCCAACCAGGCGCAGAAAAAATGAAGATAAACATGTTTGCTTCCCAAGGGCAAACCTTTCCGTTCTTTAGAACCGGCTCCAAAGAGCTGGAAGTGGTCACTTATCTTCATTCCCAGGACTCAGGGAAGGGGAGTCGGGGCCGCCTGAGGCCCAGGCAGGCGGGGCCAGGCTGAAGGGGAGAGCAGGGAGGAGCAGGAGTCAGAATCGGGGCGGCTTTCGCACACCCCCAGAAAACGGCGGCGCTGCCCCTCCCTGTGGATCCTGCCAGCAAGGCTCTGTCTTCTCCAGGGTCCCCCAGTCGGCCCGCTGGCCAAGTCCGCCTCGTGCCAAAGCCCCGCCCTTCGCTGAGAACAGCAGCGCCGACAGTCCCCGCAGAAGAATTCCCGAGCAGGACACCTCGCCTCCCTTGCCTCTTGCTGGCCCCCCCACAGGCGCAGGCACGTCTGGGGCGGGAAGCAGGCCCCTCCTCCTCCTCCACGGGACCCCACCCTCCCTGCTGCAATGGGGAGCGCGAGCCACAGCCCTGCCTCCGCTTCAGCAAGTGGCCAGGCCAGTGTCCAGTCTCCAGCACAGCGGGGAGCGGCCAGGACAGCTCCGGCTCCGGGCACGGTACGGCGAGCTCCCCAAGAAAGCCGAGGCACCTTTTCTAACTGTGCTCCTTGACGCCAGATGCTCTGGCTGCCGTGTACGTGCACCCCTCTCCCTGTGCCAATAGCTGTGGGGGGCTCACATCTGTGTGTCTGTCCGTGACCACAGGCCATGGGAAAGGAATGCTGACCACTTCCTTCTCCGGGTAACTTTTGCAGCACGAAAGATGAAACCCAGACCCGAGAGACAGCAAGGGGGTACGGTCTGGCCATGCATGTGCCCGACCCAGGTTGGAATCCAGCACTACATAAGTCCCGAGCCCTGCCAGGACTGGTCCCTGAGCATTGAGGCAAGAGTAAGCCCTGAGCACCAGGTGTGGCCCCAAAAGAAGAAGAAAGCTGTAAGACCAGTGACGATAGCCTGAGAGGCAGATTTGTACACCTGTCCCATGCAGCGTGCATGGTTCACACTCTTGGGGCGCAACAGTTGTGAGCCACAAGGCGCCAGTTTGCTTCACTGCTTATTGACACTCCTGGTAGTTTTCTCATGTGGAGAAGAGAAGCCAGGACCCCCCAGCACTCCCTAAAAGGGACTCCAGGGGTACCCACATTTTGCCCTTCCTGTGAACTGGCTGGGCCAGTTGCTCCTGGAACCCCAAGTAAAGACAGACTCACAGTCTTGGCGGAAGTGGCGGATGACTCCTCCAGCAGCGGGGCAATGGCTGCTGATGTGGAGATAACGCGATTAGCCCGGACAGGGCAGCCACCCCGGAACCAGATGGCTTCACAATTGAATTGCCCATGAAATTCAGAAACTTATTCCAGAGCTTCCGTGCTCCAGACAGAACCACCTTTCTGCCAAGTGACTGTCCTGGGCACAAGCTAATCACCACCAGGAAGGTCCCTGCAGCCTGGCACCGTGGGGAGACAGTGTGAGATGCCAGAGGACACAGGAGGCGGGTGAAGGGCAAAGCCAGGCTGGTCTCCCGGTGCCTAGAGCACGGCGGGCAGCTGGTGCAGACAGGGGGCAACCTCAGTGCTAGGTCGCGTGGGGACGTCCAGGAAGCAAGGAGGCAGCAGGACACCCCTTCCTCCCCTGACCCACCCCTGACCCTTCCCCACAGGAGGCCTGTCCTGGTCCATCTCCTCCAGACATGGGATTTGAGAGGAAAAGTTGTCTTCAAACGAATGGTCAGCATGATTGGCGTGGCGCGGCGTGGCCGATGTGATCAGCATGGTCGGCATGACCGGTGTGGTCGGCATGGTCAGCGTGGCAGGCATGGTTGGCGTGGCCAGCGTGACCGATGTGGTCAGCATGGTCGGCATGACTGGTGTGGTCAGCATGGCAGCGTGGCAGGCATGGGTGGCGTGGCTGGCGTGGCAGAGTGTTCGGCATGGTCGGCATGAGGAGAGCCCCAAGGCTGAGCCTGTCTCCCCTTGCCCCAGAGCCGCCAGCACCCTTCTGCAATGGATAAACCATCCAGCGAGCAGAAGCCGAGGGGAACCTCCCAAGGTCTGACCGAGAAAATACTCAGAACTGCTGACCTCTCAGAACCTTGCAGCCATGAAGTGGACAGACCCTAGGGACATGTCGATGGCTGGACAGACATGAGTGTTGGCCTCCTGGGGACGGGCTGTGTGGACCAAGTGACTTGGCAGAAGGGTGTGTTCCAGTCCTGACAAACGGCTTTGATGGAAATTCATCATCCAAACTCTGTGTGGCTCCTCAGAACCCATGCAAGAGACGCTGATCTCAAGACCAGCTCAGCAGAGCTGCCGAGTTCAAGCCCAGGTAGGTGGCTCTTGGAGGCGGAAGTCACCAGGCGTTCCTGGAGATGGAGCTGGGGTCCCCATTCCCCTCTCTGACCCGTCCAGAGAGGGCCTCTCTGACCCCTTCGTGGTCCCGCCCACGAACTGCCTCAGGGCTCTCGGCCACCATGCAGAGACTCAGATATGGGGGAGAGCTGCCATCCAGTTCTCCTGGAGCTCGAGCAGCTGCTTGTGGCCCGTACAGTACATCAAACTAGTGGAACCAATCATGTTCTAGAATATATTACAATTCACAATGTGTAGGAAAGGGAAGCGAGAAGGAGAGAAAGAGAAAGAGAGAAAGGAGATAAAGAACCTGCCACGGAGGCAGGCTGGGGGAAGGGGGAGGGAGGTGGGGACATTGGTGATGGGAGATGGGCACGGGTGGAGGGATGGGTGTTGAAACACTGTAGAATCAAAACTCAAACATGAAAATCTTGTAATTGTTTATCTCACGGTGGTATAATAAAATATTTAAAAAAAAAAAAAACCTCTGTGTGGCCAGTTATGGGTGAGAAGGCCAGAGGGTCACGGGTGAGTCACCAGGGCGGGTCACGGGGCATGTCACGGGCGGGTCACCAGGACATGGAGCTCAGAATATTCAACATCCGATGTGCAAGGAGAAGGAGAGTCTTGGAGAGGGCGAGAGAGAGCCCCGGGAGCACTACGGGGCGTGGAAGATCTGGGAGCACTGCGGTGGGAGGGGGAGCACTGCGGTGGGAGGGGAGCACCCGGCATTGTTCTGCCATGCCCAGCCCTCAGCCCCCTCCCATACAGGATTCCCTGAGAGCCGCAACCCAAAGACTTAGGGTCAAAAGTTAGGGTCAAAGGCTTAGGGTCAAAGATTAGGGTCAGGTGCTCACTGGGAGCAGCTCCCCAGAGGCCAGCGGGGTGCAGATCTGCCCATGGAGGCTAGCAGAGAGGACAGACCCCCTGAGACCATATGGGACAAGGCCGGCCACCCTCCCGCTGGCCCCAGAAGCCCCACTGGACACCAGGACAGAGCTCGCCCCTCCGTCCGAGCAGACGTGAGCTGAGAAAGCAAAGGGGCCTTCCCACGCGCCAGCCCAGGCGAGCTCATTCCTCCAGTGGAGCCGCCACACTCCTGTCGCTCTGGCCCGGCCTCCAGTCCGCAGGGCCCTTCCAAGCTCTGCAGAGAAGCAGGTCCCGGGCTGGAGGGAATGGGTACAGCTGGGGCAGCAAGGGGCCCAGCTCTGACCCAGCGAACCCCGGGTCAGCCCCGGACCTCCTCTCCTGACTTACAAAGCGGACGTGAAGCCACATGCCTCTTTCACAAAGCTCCCCGCGAGGGCAGAGTGAGGGAGTAACCTATACAGACAAATAACGTTGATCGCCATCATTCTGGTGGGCCTCGATGAGTGACAGAGAGCCCCAGGCACCTCCGTAGTCCCTAAGACACTCAAGGCAAAGCTCTTCTGCTCGCGTGGATCTGACTTACCTGGCCACGTTGGCCTCCTTGAGAGAGAAGCCTTATCCAAAATCAATTATTAAACGGTGAGCAAAAATGAACGCACGAGGCCCAAAATAAATTAAGGGTGAGATTAAAAGTTTAAGTCTGATTCAGGATGGTGGAGTTAGTTACCTAGGTTGTTTTATGATCCATTGCTCTGCAGCTTTTTAAAATAGTGACATGTTTGCCCTATAGAAACCTTCCTAGAATATTTAAGCTCACCCGAGTCTTGGGAAATTTACATGAACCTGCTTGCTGAAATTCTAAATATCACACAGGAATAATGTTTCTCATCTAATCAAATGTCTAAGCCGAAGCATCAGCAGCAAGCAGAAACCAACCGTTTGTATTTGTTCTGTATTTAAGCATCAGGCAGAGGCCGGAGAAAGCGGAAACACTCACGGTGAAGCCGGGTCCTCCCTGGGTGGAGGTCACGCGTGTTATTCTCAGTCAGAAGCTGGCCAGACGCTGCATGTGTCCATGCGGGGAGGTGGGGCTCGGTGCACCGAGATCAGAACCCAGACTCTGAGAGGTTCATCCGTGCGCTGGTGAAGCAGGGAGAAACCCAGAGGAGACTTGGGAGGAATGTCTGTCTGTCTGTCTGTCTGTCTGTCTGTCTGCCTGTCTGTCCACCAATCTCACCTCTCATTGTCTATCATCGATCTGAAACACGTTGTCTCCTATTAGCTCTGCCTTCTCTTTTTATGACATCTTTTAATTCAACATAATTAAATAAAGTGCAAGAGCTGAATTCAGCCCCCTCGGGTCCTCCAGCCCTTGGATCCTCTTCCCTAAAGAGATGCACACACATGGCTCAACCCTGGTCCCAATCCCGTGCTCCTTCAGGCAGCTGCTCTCTGTCCAGTGCTCCTACAGGGAGGCTTCTCTATGTACAGTGCTCCTTCAGGAGGCTGCTCTCTGTCCAGTGCTCCTACAGGCAGCTGCTCTCTCCAGTGCTCCTACAGGCAACTGCTCTCTGTCCAGTGCTCCTTCAGGAAGCTGCTCTCTGTACAGTGCTCCTTCAGGAAGCTGCTCTCTGTACAGTGCTCCTACAGGCAGATGTTCTATGTACAGTGCTCCTACAGGCAGATGCTCTCTGTACAGTGCTCGTGCAGGCAATTGCTCCCTCTCCTGTGCGCCTTCACTTTGGATATTTCCTATCCCACAGTTTTCTAATTATCCATTATAGAAAATTAGCTATTTATAATTTAGAAATAATAACCTAGTAGATAAAGTTGCTACTTTTCCTCCTTCCCAGCTGGGTTATGAGAATGTGAGGGGGGCCGGAGCGATAGCCCAGCAGGTAGGGCGTTTGCCTTGCATCGCGGCCGGCCCATGCCGGCCCGGGTTCGATCCCCGGCATCCCCATATGGTCTCCGAGCACCGCCAGGATTAAATCCTGAGTGCAGAGCCAGGAGAAACCCCTGAGCATCACTGGGTGAGACCCAAAAAAGCAAAATAAATAAATAAATAAATAAATAAATAAATAAATAAATAAATAAATAAACAAACAAAAATAAAAAGCAAAAGAGGGGCCCAGGGTCTGGCTGAAGAGAGTGTCTGCCCGGCATGTGAATGCCAAGTTCTGTGCCAGCCACTGCCCCTCCCAGCACCCCGGGTGGGCCACAGGCCCCAGACTCCCACCACTGCTGGGGGCTCCGGATTTTTACAAAGGCTGCATATGAATAGTCAAAACTGCAGCATCCTTCGGTTGGTCAAGTAGTGGGATTCGAGGGAGCCTGTGCACGACAGCACTGCACTGAGCCTCCAGCCTGCAACTGGCCCTCATTGCCACAGTCCATTCTCAAAAGGGGGCTCTCCCCCCTCCCTCTCCCTCCTCCCTCCCTCTCTCCCTCTCTCCCTCCCTCCCTCTCCCCTCCCTCCCTCTCCCCTCTCCCCTCCTCCCTCCTCCCTCTCCCTCTCCCCTCCCCCTCTCCCTCCCTCCCTCTCTCCCTCTCCCTCCCCTCCCTCCCTCTCCCTCCCTCTCCTTCCCTCTCCCCCTCCTCCCCTCTCCCTCCCTCTCCTCCCTCTCCTTGCTCCCTCTCTTCCCCCCCTCTCTAAGCTCAGGAGCATCGCCCTGACCGGTGAATTGCATCACATGAGGAGACTGACGCTCCTTCCCTTTCTCCTTCCATTTCTCCTTTCCCTCACTCAGAGCATTTCTGCTGCTAACGTGACCTGCAAGTACCGGTCGCTTCTAACAGCTTCATCCTGCTCCACGTTTCCAAACACTTTCAAAATGGCTTTTAAAAGCTTCCCTTTTAAAGCCAGTTTGGGGAACTCTGGGTAAAATAAGCGAGAACAGGCAACAACCGAACCCATCATCGGCTCTTTCCACTGTGGCCTGCGGAAGGAGCCGCTCTCCCCTGACCACCGAGCTGCCCGGCCCGGGTCTCATTCCACCGATTCTCCTTCATGTGGCTCCTTCATTCCTACAGGACTTGCTGTAGCCAAAGTTCCGGGGAAATGCCACAAGATTTGGCCTGAAAGGGTGGCACAGAGACAGCCAGCACACCTGGCATGGACAGCATCAGCTCTGACTGTCCAGGCAAGGCTGGGTCTGAACTGACCAGCTGCTGCAGGGGGCTTTGTGGGGATGCAGGAACACATTCATCCCCTGCCTCCACCTCTCCTGCCTCCCTCCTCCTCCTCCTCCTGCCTTCCTCCTCTTCCTCCTCTTCCTCCTCTTGCCTTCCTCCTCCCTCCCTCCTCCTGCTTTTTTCCTCCTCCTCCCTCTCTTCCTCCCTCCTCCCTCCCTCTTCCTGCCTTCCCTTCCTCCTCTTCCTCCCTCCCTCCTCCTCCTCCTGCTTTTTTCCTCCTCCTCCCTCTCTTTCCTCCTTTCCTCCCTTGCTGTTTGCCTCCAAGCAAACAAGCATGGCTCCCTGATATACTCAAAGGCAACTAAAATACAAAACTACCATGAAGTAGAAGAGACTTGTGAAGGCTTGGAGAAATATTTAACTGGCATTAGTATTAGTCTTTGGTACAGAGACATGCCATCTCAGAAACCCCCTTCTCTACCCTATAAAAGGCATTTCCAGGCAGATCTTGGCTCAAAACATTAGCACATAAAAGGGCCTAGGTGAGGTGCAGGGAGGGATTACCTAAGGGCATTTGACCCTCCCTGCTTTCCATAACAGTGGGAGGGAGGTCTGAGTTGCAGGGGTATAATACTAGCCTGCTTCCTCTCTCCGCGCGCTTCTTTTTTTGGGCTCTCTCTTTGTGAGCTCTCACCCTTCTTGGGAGTCTTGTCTTCTTCTCCTCTTTTACAGGGCCTTAACACGTGGTGGCCGCCATCTTGGCCTACACGTGTCTGGGGTTCTAGCTGGGAATCCCTAAGCACAGGGTTTTTCCTATTGCTGACTTGTGTGCCTGAACCTGTGATAAGTAAAGCCTTTTAAAACTACATCGGATTCCTGAGTCTTCATCCGTTCCCCCGCCAGCTTCGGAGGTAGAAGGGAACTCGCTTCCTGGCACTGTTGGGGACCCCGGCGGAGCTCCCCAACACTCCCTCCCCTCTTCCTGCCTTCTCTTCCTCCTCCTCCCCTCCCTCCCTCCTCCTGCTTTTTTTTCTCCTCCTCCCTCTCCCTCCCCCCCCTCCCCCCCCCTCCCTTCTTCCTCCTTTTCTTCCTTTTACTCCTTATTCCCTTCCCTCCTCCCTCCCTTCTCCTTCCCCCTCCTCCCTCCCTTCCTGCCTTCCTATCCCTTTCTATTCATCTATCCTTTCTTCCTTCCTTTCATATTTCACTTGATCACTTGACATCCTGTTATTCATCGATTTGAAACAAATCAAGCAGGCGCCAGTAACATTTCCATTGGACCCTATCACGTGCCAGTGTGGCCCAATGGCATCTGGTTGTTTCAGGAATACCAAGAGCCTCAAACCATTCGTTCAGGGTCTTGACAAAGAAGTCTGACCATCTTGTAGGTGGGCGGCCATGTGATCTTTTGACATCCTGTGGGATCCAGTCGGTAACAGCTCTAGTCCAGCGGTCATCTCCAAATCGCATTCCATGTCCAGCCCATCTGATTTTTGATGCCTTGACAAAAGGGACAGGGTCCCTGACTCTGGATCATCGACGGAGGTTGGAACTCCGGATTCCTTCTCTCACTTGAGTGAGGCGTGATATTCCAAGCATAGCATTTTCCCTTTCATATTTAGGCACCATTATGTACAGAGCTGTTGATGACATAGTTCCAAAGACTCAATGAGCCTCACTTGGGACAGCCCTCCCCCGCCCCTGCAACTTTTTAATGAAAACAGTAAGGCCGGGAGCCAGTGGGGGGCTCAGAGCCTAGTATGAGTCCAACCCCAGTTGGATTCCCGGCACCGCGAGAGCCCCTGAGCACTGCGGGTCTCAGCCCAGACAGATTCCTGTTACTGCCAGCAGCTCCTGTTTGAGTTGGCTACGGGAAGCCCGGGGTCTCTGACCATCCGTAAGCACCCACAAGGAGCAGGGGCTCTCACGCTGGTCCGAAGGGGGCAAAGGCACCCGAGTCAGCCGTGAGCAGGAACCGTCTGAGCCACGGGCGCATTCCTGGAAGCCTGGCAAAGCGGCGCCAATAAATCTGCGTTGCATTTTGCCTCTGTGGATTTCTGCCCATTTTTCACCGACACAGCTACATATTTCCTGATGTGAACAGCCCCGGATACAGTAATATCACTTCCAGTCCCTCTCAGTGCTCCCTGCCTGGCCTTAACTCCGCGGAAGAATGATTCCCGGCTCCCAGCACGGGTTCCTGTATGCTCCTGTGCGTCAACGCTGCCCTCCGACTCCGCCTGGGCGTCAACGCGCCCTCCGACTCCGCCTGGGCGGCAATTATCGCATAATGCAGAGCGTTAAGCTTTTTACATCTCCAAATCATACATGAATAATCGCGCCCTGTGCTACCAGCCCTTATAAATCAAACAATTTTCAAATACTTTTTGAAGGCCATAAAGGCGGCTCTTATTTGCTCAGAAACAGCCCCCAGCCTCCCTGACCTGGTTGGTTTCTCAGACTCACTAATTCCAGGCACATAAACAATTGCGGAAGGCCCCCACCAGAACCCCCCCCCCCCAATTTTCAGTAAGTCAGACGCTTTTCCAGCACATCCTGACAACCAGAGCACATGCCTGTGGCTGGAACAGCAGGACCGTTGTGGCCCCCGGGGGCACCGGAGGTGTGAGGGCAGAGCTGGCAGCACTGGGCTTCCCGGCACCACCAGGAGGGAGCCAGAGCACAGGCACCGCCAGCAGTGGTGAAAACTGACCCCGAGTGTCCCCTGCACCTCAGCCCTGGCCACAGACCCCAGGACAGCGTGGAGGCTATGGCCCCTCTGAGAGCCTTGCCCCACCTTGCAGCCCGGGGGACACTGTCCCTGCTCAGAGCACAGGGGGAACAGGGCACCCAGGCTGACCTGTGCACCCCAGACAGCAGGGCCCGGGCACCCAGGCTGACCTGTGCACCCCCAGACAGCAGGGCCCGGGCACCCAGGCTGACCTGTACACCCCCAGATAGCAGGGCCGGGCACCCAGGCAGACCTGTGCACCCCAGACAGCAGGGCCCGGGGTACCCAGGCAGACCTGTGCACCCCCAGACAGCAGGGCCCGGGCACCCAGGCACTGCCCACCTGCCCCATGTGTCTACCATGAGGACTAGACAGAAGGAAAGTCCGTGGCCCCGGACAGACATTCTGGTTAGAGGGACAGACACTGGCAAGTGGCCCTCGGTCACTAGCAGGAGCGAGCAGGCGGGCAGAGCTCAGGAACTGGGCAAATTCTGGGCCAACCCTTTTCCTTCTCTTTAAGCGGCAGGTCGTTGTTTCCGTTTCATTCATTAAACCACCAGCTGCGCCTCACAGAGCGCGGACCCCCTGCACCATAGTCCTAGCGGCCGCTCTCACCCCACACCAATCGCCCTCCTGATAGTCAGTTTCCGCTGCCCCTGGCTTTGCTATTCCCCTACCAATAATCCTTCAGGACTAACCCTTGGGTTAGTTTTGGGCCACCAGCTGTGGCCCCAAATCCTAAAATAAAGGCCCCAAATGGGGGTTGCATAATGATAAAAGGATCACTCCAGCAACAATAATATGATGTTATTGCTGTTTGCTCTGTTGGGGGTCCCACCCAGCCACGTGGGGGGCTTACTCCCTGCTCTAGGCTCAGTGTCACCCCTTGCCGTGTTCAGGGGACTTTACGCCGTGCTGGGGTATGAACGGGGGCGGCCGCACACAGGCCTGAAGCCTGGAATGGTCTTTGCGGCCTACAAGGCCCCTTCTCCAGCAGGTCCCTCTGCCTGGGTGGCTCCCAGCACCCGCCCACGGCCTCCTCCTGGGGGCGCAGCTCAGACCTGGCCACCTTCAGAAGCAGATTCACTAAGCCAAGACTTGGTGACTCCTCCAAAGCTTTGACTCAGAAGATAAAGCTTGGCTGCTGCCGCCAAGAACTCGGCAAAGCTCCTCGCACACAGGCAGGCGCACAGATGGCTCACGGGCTGCGGATTCACACAGCGCAAATGTGCCGGCGTCCTCAGCGTCTTCCTGCTACGGTTTCTAACACCCATTTAACTTGTGCTTGGCATAACTCAGTGCAGCCTCTGTCCACCTGCGGCCTGTAGCCTTCCGTGGGTGGGGACAGAAAACCACAGTCTAGCGGAAGTCGGCTGAGGTTCTGAGCCCCCGGAGCCTCCAGCCTCCAACCTTCCCTTTGCTTCAGTCATGACTGTGGGGCCGGGGTGGGGGCACAGTTGGGAATCACACTCACTGCCCCACACATGCACGTGGGCATCCCTGGGCCCTGAAACCGTTTGATGGTTCAGCCATGAGCCGGCAACTCCAATGAGACACACAGTGATCACAAACACACTAGGATTTGGGAATTCGGTGGTTGGAGCCCAGCTCGGCATTGCAGAGAAAAGGGGTGAGTTTCGCTGTCAGTGGCAGCCGGTGATCCCCAGCAGATCAAGGGATTATGTGAGGAGTCAGAACCCAGCCCCAGGCCCTCTAGAGACAGTCACAGGCTTTCACATTTGATTTCCGTTTCTAGGAAACATTAACAAAGATGCTTCACCCTGACCGGGGAAACCAGCTGGAGGGGAGTGTGGCCGGCGGAGCCCTTTGCAGCTCCGAGCAGGGGCCCCAAGATCAAAGACGAAGGACCAGAGCTCCCACACTGGCATTTCCCTGCCTCTGACCAGCATAAAACAGTCCTGGAGAAATGGTGAGACCAGAGCTGAGAAACCTGCTCTGAGGTTTGAAAGTCACTCGCCCCGAGCTCCTCCTCCTGGGACCCCCACGCCCTGCAGCGGCTCAGACTCTCACCCCATATCCGTGACAGCAGCCAGGCGACCCTCAGGAGCCAACTGGGCACCCTCCAGGCACACGCACTTCCACACAGCGACTGTCCCCGCTTCTCCGGTCGGCTCCCCAGAACACGCCTGGCAGCTTCTTTCTATCCGACTCCAGAGCCCTGTCAGAGCTGCCGGGAAACCGAACACAGCCTGTGACACATTTGCTCTAAAATATCAAAACAAGAGAATTCTGAAGGGAAACTCCTCTTCCCTCGCAGCAAACACGCCAAGTGAGTCCGAGAAACTGTCCGGCGTGTTTCTAACTACCGAAGGGAGGTAGGAAAGGAAGTTGCTCCTTCCATGGCCGGTGGGGCGGAAGGCTCAGCAGTGAACTACCCCAGCTCTTCCCTCCTGACCTATTGCAAGGCCACAGGGATAATACCACAGCACTACCCAACTTTGACTATGCAGCTACTGGAACTGGCGGGCTAGTGCTGGCCAAAGAACTACAGCAATAAGGGACGGAGCAGAGCCGAAAGCGCAGAGATAAACCTGCGTATGTGCCAGTTGATCTTTACAAAGGAGCAAAGACAGCACAACGGATAAAAAAAAATCTCTTTTCAGCAAATGGTGCTGGAGTGCTGGATGTATGGATGCAAAATCCTTGAACGTAGACACAGACTTAATTCCTTCACACACGCACACACATGCACACACGCGTGCACACACACGCGCACACACACACACACGCACACTCCAGAAAGAGTCAGAGAGCTATACGTGAAGTGCAAAAGGACAAGAGGGCGGGCGATGCCCGCGGGAGGGCGTTGCCTTGCCGCAGCCGGCCTGGCCGGCTTCGATCCCGGCATCCCATATGTTCCCCGAGCACCGCCGGTATTCTAGACAGAGCCAGAGTAACTCCTGAGCATCGCCGGTGTGACCAAAAAGCAAAAAAAAAAAAAAGGACAAGAGGCCCCAGAAGAAAACGCAGCCGCACTTGGGAATGGCCGCGGCCCCATCGCACACCGGGCACAACTCCCAGCAAGCAGCTGTGGACCCCATGAAGGTGAACTCTGCTCTGTGGAAGACAACGGCAAGAGAATAGGATCACCCACCCACTAGAGGAAATGTCTGCTAGGCGCACGTGTGGGTTAGGGTCCCAAATATCTCCGCCGCTGGGACACGACCATCACACACGAGCTGCCGGCGCGCCTGATTTGCCACAGCGGCCGCCTGAGCCCCGCTGGGAGAGCCCCCAAGCAGAGAGCTGGGGTTAACCCTCCCGATTCATGAGCAGGGGATGCGTTTCCATTTCTTTGTTGAGCACTTTTATTTAACAAGTGCTTTTGTAGGGCTCTTTGTGTAGGTCTTTCACCTCTTTAGTTAAGCTGATTCCTAGGTACTTGTTTTTCTGAGTTACAATTAAAAAATGGGATTTTTAACCTCTTTTCTTCTATTTCATTATTACCACACAGGAAAGTAATAGATTTCTGCATGTAAATTGTGCGTGTGGCCTGACTCTACAAATCTATTGTTCCTTGGAAACTTTTTGTAGAGTTTTTAAGACTTTCCAAATATAGTATCTTGTCATCCACAAATAGTGAGAACTTGACTTCTTCCATTGCCAATCTGGATGCTCTTAATACCCCTTTCTTGCCTAATTGCTATGGCTAGTATTTCCAGGTCGTGAGAAGCAGTGGTAAGAGCAATGGTTGTGTCTCATCTGAGGTGGGAGGCGTTTAGCTTACCCCTTTAAGTATAATGTTTCCTTGTGGCTTTGACTATGTTGAGGAAAATTCCTTCAATTCCCATTCTACTGAGAAGTGGTTTTTTAAATGACAATTGGGTGCTGGATCTTGTCAAATGCTTTCTCTGAATTTATTCATACAGTCAAATGATTTTTCATTTTTCTTGTGTTGATATGGTGCCGGTGTGATTGACATGTATATGCTAAACCCTTCTTGCAACCCTGGGAACTCGTCCACTTCTCCCGCTGCCCAGTGCAAAGGTCTCCCTCTTCTCTCCAATACCTGTTTGCTTACCTCAAAATGCTCAGGGGTCGGAGCCCCCAACACTCAGGGCAGTGGCTCTGGGTCCGGGGGCCGCCTTCTGTCCCCCTCCCGGCCCTTCCCTCTCCGTCACAAGGGCCTCAGAGCCCCTGGAGCAGTTACCCCTCACCCCAGGGCACACGATCCCAGGTGCTAGTGGGTGCCAAGACCACAGGGAGGGCTGCGTGGTCACCACAGAAGGTGTGGGGTATGCTGAGACCACGGGGACACCTGCCGGGTCAGCTACAGCAGGTGTGGGGCTTGCTAGCACCAGCAGGGCCTGACTCAGCCCTGGCACAGAGAGGACAGGAAGTGCCTGTGCACTGACCAAAGTTTCAGGACCACTGACCCCAGTGGGACAGTCTGACCACACCTCCGTCTCCTCCGTGTGCGGACCTGCCCCTCACCCCCGCCTCCCCACAGCCCAGAGGACCCGGAGCCCGCAGGGATGCAGGTAGGTGGTGACAAGGCTGAAGAAATGGAAAGAAATGGGACCCCAAGACCCCTAAACTAACAGGATGGTCTGCCCTGCCCTGCCCTGCCTGCAGTGGTCTCCGAGCACCCAGAGTTGTCCTGGGGCTCAGACTGTCCGTCTGGTCCTTACACAGACTCTCCTACGATCCCAGTTTGTGTCTGCAGCAGGCTGGGGGTGCGGAGCAGACTTAGGCACCCTGGATCCAAGAGGCCTGCCCCTTCCTCAGGCCTGCCCCCTTCCTTCCACCAGCCTGCAGGTGTGGTACATAGAGGCCGAAACCTCCTCCAACGCTGGGGACTCTGGCGGCATGGGGCGGGGCGGCAGCGGGGGACGGTGCCACGACGCCGGGGCAGGGAAGCAACCGGGCCCCCTCCGCAGATGTGCGGCTGCCTGACCTTCAGCTGAGTTTTCTTCCTACTTTATGTCCCTTCCCACCCATGCTCCCAAATTACAGTTTCTGACTAGCTGGAACATCAATTTCTATCTCTAAATCCACTTTCGCTCAGCCCTGACGAACAGCTTCCATCACTGGGGCGGTGACTGAGTGTGGTGTGGGCTGTGCCAGGCCGCCAACAGCCCTTTCTGGTCAGCTCTTCATCACCTGCCTGTCAGCCCTGGCGGGACTCACAGAGGGCTTGGGGCTGAGCGATAGCCGATGTCCCCTAGCGGGGCTCTGTCAGGAAGATGGATCCGGCCCCTCCATGCAGACTTTTCATGAGCCTGGCAGGCAGGTTGGTGGCGGTGCCAACTGCACCCATGAACCAAGGGCTGCCAAGGGAAATGGATGAAGCCTTGTGACTGTTCTAGGCATCGGGGCATCACGCTCTGCCCAGCCGTGCCCTCTGCCAATGCTTGCTTGAGTTGAATTCCTTTCCAAGCCAGCACTTCAGAGAGCTGGAACCAATGCCTTGTGGAAGGTGCTCGGCGTGGCCTCCACCCAATCACAGGGCCTCTCCCTTGGGTGCTACCAAGCTCCACAACCATGCCAGGGGCTGGCAGAGCACTCTGTCAAATGATGCAATTGTATGGTTGATGTTGCCAGCAACCACCAGCAAGCTGGGGCTCCCCTTGCTTCTCTCTGTCTCTCGGAGGGAGACCAGGCTCTGCCCGCACGGTCTCAGGGGCAGTTTGGGGTTGAAGAGCAGAGGACGAGGAGGACGAGGAGTCTCAAACCCTTCACGCACAGGTGCGAGGCTGAAGGCAGTGAACACCTCCCTCTTCACAGTCGTCAACAGGGCGAGTGCTCGCCTGTGCCGCTCTACCCCCCGAGCCTGCAGCTAGGAAAAGCTCCACTAGGTAAGACAGAGGGAGGAAAACAGGCACAAGAAAGTAACGTAGGAGTTGGACAGAGGCTAGCAGGCAGGGGCGCTTGCCTGCCGGCGTCCAAACCAGGTTCAACTCCCGGCACCACATATGGTCCCTGGAGCCCTCCAGGAGAGACCCCTGAGCCCTGAACCTAGGCACAATAAGCCCCACCAAAACAAAGAAATAAAATATAAACTGGGATTTATCAAAATGAAAAACTCTTGCTCTTTGATACGGAAATTAAGAGCAAGTTGAAGATAAGGAGAAAATATTTGCTCCATATCAGAACCTGTCTCTAAAATATGTAACGAATTCTTAAACTCAATAACAAAAGGGCCAATGAAGACACTTCTGCAAAGAAAAACATGGCAGGAAAGGACAGCTTCGAAGCAGCTTCTCAGGAAGCCTCTTTTTTATGTATATGCACCTTTATTTATTTTATTTTATTTATTTTTTTGCTTTTTGGGCCACACCCAGCAATGCTCAGGGGTTTCTCCTGGCTCTGCACTCAGGAATTACTCCTGGTGGTGCTCGGGGACCATATGGGATGCTGGGGATCGAACCCAGGCCGGCATGGGCCAGCCGCGTGCAAGGCAAACGCCCTACCCACTGGGCTATCACTCTGGCCCCACAGGAAGCCTCTTTATCACAAGAGCCAACAAAACAAAACAGATCGTCCCTGCGCACTCGGTACCTTAAAACTTAGAGACCGCAAACAAATTTACTTCCACTGTAAGTTTATGGGTCACAACTTTAGGCCAAGTCCCCAGGACTCTTCCACAACAGGCTGGGCTGGAACCACTGCTGGGGTCCCCCACCGCCCCACCCCACCAGCACCCAACTGGGCTCAAGGCACCAAGCAAGCTTCCTGAGTGATCCAGTGGTTTCAGATGTTCAAAAGCAGGAAAAAGAGATTAGCGGAACCTCTATAACAAAACACCATAGAACATTCCCAAAAGGGCAACACTGCAGGTCACGATCCACGATCACGATCACGATCACGATCTTCCCGTTAATCATCTATTTGCTAGAGCGGGCACCAGTAATATCTCAATATGTCCTGTCACATGCTGTAGAGCCAGGAGGGCATCAGCTTGGTACAGGAACATAGAGAGCCCTCAAACCATTATATTAGGTCATGAGAATGATCTAATATAATTGTTACTGGCATTTGGCATATCAAATACAACACGAGCAGCTTGCTAGGCTTGCCGTGCGGGAGGCATACTCTATAAACACCTCCAAATAAAGACTTTATTGATGAACCGCGGCCGCTTGTGCGCCAGCCTGTGATGGGCTGGTCGGCTGGGTGGAGTTCTGAAGAGAGGGAAGTCCAATGTGGAAAATGGCGGCGCCCATGGAGTGGGTGGGGGTCGTCTGGCTTGTTGTGAGGTTCTGCCGGGGTGGTGGGCCAAGGCTGGAACCCACCATGCCTCCCGACTGCCTTGACCATGTTAACTAGTAAAGGAGGAAACACTTTATTGACCATGTTAACTAGTAAAAGAGGAAACACCACATGATTGTTTTAATCAATGCAGAAAGGTCCCATGGTAGAATGTATTGCTCGTAAGCTGAGTAATGAGTACAAGAAGCTCGTTCCATAAGAGACACTTGCAAAAACTCCTGTAGTGGCCGTCCCGGTACTCTGGAAACACTTCTGGAAAGGACGAGGACAGCACGACACCACTTACAGCCAACCTCTACCAGAAGACCTGCAGCTACAGTCAAGCAAAAATAAAGAAGGGGCCTGAGGTCAGGTGAGCCAGTGAAGGGTCAAGCAGCTGATGTGGTAAGTGGGAAGAATCTCAGATGAAGCGTCTAAGCAAATCCAGTCATACAACTGACAAAAAAGTGAATAAACAAAAATCCATTTTGGCAAAGGCAACAAACAATAAAATGCTTCAAATGCTCCTTACACTCGTGCGAAAAATCACCAAACAGTCCAGGCTAAACTCACAGGAGACATGGAGGCCCCACACTGGATACCCTGCAGTGCTCTTCACAACCAGGGCAGGGCCAGGCTGGCCTGCAGCCTGCTCTAGGCTGAGAAGTGTTTATAAATGTCTAAACTATAAAATTGAAAGGACGGCTAAGGCTCTGTGGCAGAGACTCCAGGTAACCTGGGACGGTCACTATGGGACACCACGGAAGGGGCCCTCACCCTGAAACAGGACCCTGGGATTTTGTTTGCTCGCTTGCTTGTTTGGCTTTTAGGTCACATCCAGTGGTGCTCAGGGGTTGCTCCTGACTCTACACTCAGGAATTACTCCTGGCAGTGCTCGGGAGACCATATGGGATGTCGGGATCAAACCTGGGCTGGCTGCGTGCAAGGCAAAAAGCTCTCCCCGCTGTGCTATCACTCCAATCCCAGGACCATGGGATTTGCATTGATTAGAAGACTTGGGCGCCAGAGAGATAATCCAGCGAGGAGAGCATTTTTCTGGGAATTGACTCATTCAGGTTAGATCCCTGGCATCCCATATGGTCCAAGCACCGCCAGGAGAAATTCCTGAGTGCAAAGCCAGGAGTAACCCTGAGTATCGCCAGGTGTGACCCAAAAAACCAAAATTTAAAAAAAAGAAGAGGAAGAAGAAGACTTAGTATGACAAAGATGCTGTGATCATCGTGTGAATCTTCACAAGAGCTCCAGATCAAACGCCTAGTAGGTGTTTTCCTTGGAAACCCATGCACCATCCAAACATTTGTATTGAAATGCAAAAAAAAATCCAATACTATAAACCCATCTTGAAAAGAGAACAGAGGACATGGTTAACAGGAGATCAAGACGAGAACAGACTAGAAACAACCCCTGCTTTCAGCAATGCAGGGACCCTGGCTTCTTCATTATGTGGTGGTGGGTAAACAGCCTTGCATTGTGTTTCACACACACACACACACACACACACACACACACACACATCAATCCTAAGTGGTGGAGAAACAGCCTTGCCTTGTGTTCCATACACAAACATCAATCCTAAGTGGTGGGAAACAGCCTTGCCTGGTCTCTCTCTCTCTCTCTCTCTCTCTCTCTCTCTCTCTCTCTCTCTCTCTCTCTCTCTCTCTCTCTCTCTCTCTCTCTCTCTCTCTCTCACACACACACACACACACACACACAATTCTAAGTGGATCAGAGACCTGTTGATGGCCAGAACAAATTTTCAAGAGACAACCCAAGATCATCACTTCAAGGCCTTGGGCAAGAGACAATTCCTTGTACAAAATGCAAAAACCTTTTGCCAGGACGGAAAAATCTTGTGGCCGACTCGATTACATGTAAGAATCTCGACTCTTCAGCAGGCAGTGAGATGAGCTGCAGGCGGGTCACTGGCCAACAAGAATCCACACCCAGACGCACACAACTCACTCCGAGCTCGCAGCAAAACAGATGTGCCAGATAAAGGAAGGGCAACAGGCTGCCAAGACACGCCGAAAGAAGCACGACCCAAACAGAAACCAGAACCTCCGAGGTCCTGGGACCCAGGGAGGTACACAGGAACGCACGGAGGCTCCATAGTGCCAGGACGGAAGCTGTTCCTCAGGACCAGCTAAGCTGTGCAGCCCCTGGAGCTCTTCCCTCATCTGAGCACAACCAGCGGGACCCCAGAGAAGTGGGGCCGGTGACCACTGAGTCAGCCCATGCTCCACAGCCTCACCCTGCCCGGCACACACCAATGGGCACCTCTGTGTGCCCACACGGACAAGCCCAAGACCACACCAGATCCTCTAGGGCCAGAGCAAGTGCCTTGCCCCTTGCGGGACCCCGGTTACATCCTGAGCACCGCAAGGCCCGAGCCGCTCAGCCTTCCGCTGGCCCTAGCATTTTTTGTTGTACTTATTTATTTTTACAAAGGTGTTCATGATGGCTTGTTCCAGACATTCGATCCTCCAACACGGACCCTTCGCCATGGCACCTTCCCACCGCTATTAAATCCAATTGGCCAACCACCCTTAGGCCTGCCTCTAGAGCCAACCATCAATGATTTAATTTATATCGCTGGTTGTAGATAATTTGCTAAAAATGATTTTAAAATGTTTCCTTAGAAGAAAGTTAGTGAAGATTGCTACATCTCACCATGGGCACCTTAAGCCCTTGTTTAAGAGATTGCTAACATATTATAGAATGCGCTTAAGTGTGTGTCTATATTTTGTTCATCGAGACACACACGCCTATGTGTGTGTCTACACTTTGTTCTCCTTTACGTCCCATCCAGTCTGGTGTGTGCCCGCTTTATCAGTGCTGGAGAGTTGGAGAGGTCTTGCGGCTGCTAGCATTGAACCGCCCAGCCCCATTGTTGGGGTTTCGCCAGGAGTGACCCTGGGTGCCCCGAGCATCTCTTGGGAACACACAGTGTACAGAGTGTGAAGTGGGAGAGTAGCCATGGCGTGAACCAGCTCACATGCCCTGCAGCCAAGGGTGCAAGAATTTACTCAAGCCGGAAAGGAAAAGGTTTCAGCCACAAACTCTTTCATTGGGCAAATTCACGGCCAAGTCCCACACAAGGAAGCAGCTAAGAAATCAGAGAGAAAGTGTTCACTTTGGCGGCACATATACCTAAGTTGGAACGATACAGAGAAGATTAGCATGGCCCCTGCTCAAGGATGGCACGCAAATTCATGAAGCGTCCCGTATTTTAGAAGGGAACAGTGTGCTAATAATCGTTGAAAATGATAACACCAGCCGAGAACTGAGCATTGAATATCACTTGTATCACTGTCTCCCCGCTCATCATCGATTTGCTAGAGCGGGCACCAGTAATATCTCCATATGTCCTGTCTCATGCTAGTAGAGCCCAAGAGCGCCTGCTTGCTCCAGGAACATAAAGAGCCTCAAATCATTTCATCAGGTCGTGGGAATGAGGTCTATAATTGTTACTGGTATTTGGCATATCAAATACATACGACATGTGCCCCCCAGCCCGACTCTGGCCGTTGCTGCTGCCGCCGGGAGGGGGCGAGGAGGGCCATGATCCAAAGGAACCAGAGCATTGAATATAGGCAAAAAGAGACACCGGATAACCTCTAAATGTATATATTGCAATCCACAATGTGTAAGAGAAGAGAGAGAGAGAAGAGATAAAGAACCTGCCATAGAGGCAGGCTAGGGAGGGGGAGGAATTGGGGTTATTGGTGGTGGGAAACGGGCACTGATGCGGGGATGGGTGCCGGAACACTGTATGACCGAAACCCAAACATGAACATCTTTGCAATTGTATATCTCACAGTGGTATAATAAAATATTAAAAAATAAATCAGGGTAGCGGAGAGATAGCCCAGCGGGTAGGGCGTTTGCCTTGCACGCAGCCGGCCCATGCCGGCCTGGGTTCGATCCCGGCATCCCATATGGTCCCCGAGCACCGCCAGGAGTAATTCCTGAGTGCAGAGCCAGGAGAAACCCCTGAGCATCGCCGGTGTGACCCAAAAAACCAAAAAAAAATAAAAAAATAAAAATAAAAAATAAATAAATAAATCAGAGAGAGAGAGAGAGAGAGAGAGAGAAAGAGAGAGAGCGCTTCCCCTCTGGCCCTACTCGCCTGTCACCGGCCTGTGGCCACCATCACACCCTAGTCTCGGGCTGTGCCCACTGATGCAATTTTTTCTCTCTCCTCTAAGACTAACCTGGGGAGCCATAAGAGGCCACATGTCCCCAGTGAGAAATGCTGTTTTGGTGGGCACCTGAAAACAAGAAAACGGATATCTGAGAAAAGAGAAATAAATCAAGTTTGAGTTTTAAGACAAAGAGCCGGTCGGGTACACCTGTAGATTGGAGAGGAAAGTGTTTTGCTTCCAAGATGTCATCTTAGCAGGAGGAGACAAATGGTTCCACGTATTAAAAGTAACAGCTGTGTTATTTAACTCAACGGAGAAAATACATGCAAAAAAAAAAAACTCATTTCCTGGAAGCCTAAGAAAAATGGCTCTGAAGGAGCAGCTTGTGAGCGTGAGAGTGCGGTTATTTGGAAGATTCTCGGGGTGTCAGGGTGGAGGGCAAGGGCTGTGTCACACAAGCACTGCCACGGGGAAGCCCGGTCGCAGAACTGGTGGGCGACACTCAGGAGTGGAGCTGGGCTGCCGCAGTGGCAAGGCGTGGCAGGACGGGGCTCCCGACAAACACACGCCAGCCCCTGCCACGCTCTGAACAACAGCCGCTCCTCAGGCACTGGCTCACAGAGTTCAAGCACACACACGCAGGAGCCTCTACCCAGGGAGACAGACCCACCGTCCACTGCAGCGCCTTTCCCCCAAACCACTGGGCTGCAGGCAGAAAACCAAACTACCAGAGCAGACTCAGGGCCAGACTCTTGGGAGACTGTGAGGGCCCAAGCTGGGAGATCTGTAATTCCACCCAGAACCGGGTTTCCCAGCACACCTGTGGGGGAACGTGAAAGCCAAGAGAACGCCACCAGTGACGGAATTATTGTTTTGTGTCTCCAGTTGGGGCCACATTCAGCAGTGCTCAAGGCTGACTCCCACCTTGAGCTCAGAGATTCCTCCTGGTAGGGCTCTGGGGACCCTATGGGGAACAGGGGATCGAACCCAGGTTGGCCACATACAAGCCAAGCACCTTCCCCTGTACTATCTCTCGGCCCCTAGAAATTATTTTTCAGAGCTACTGGACATTTCAAAAGCATTCTGTGACTTACACAGTTCATAAAGAAGATGGGCAGATTATTGATTCAAAGACGTGACGGAGGACCCTGCCACATACTCTGTAACACGACATTTAAATAATAGTCTGTTACGGGTTCTACGCCCCCCTGCCTTCCAGTGACTCAAACTGTTCTCTGGGGTGCCGACCCTCTCCGCCTCCCCTGCAACACCCATAAGCTGCTGAAAGTGACTCGACGCTGGAAGCTCGTTCCCGGCACAGACGACGTGCACGGCACGCGATTCATCTCCCGGACTGTCATTCCACAGAGGTTCACTGGGGAGAAACGTCCTAATAAGCTTTCATAATATGCTTAAAATAAAACTCGATTTCCATACTGCTTGCCAGCCAGGAATGGGTCTGAGGGAGAGAGAAGCGCAGCCGCCCTCTGTGCTTCTCAGACTCGCCGCTGGTGGGGCCACATTACCCCCACCTCAAAGGGACACCCTGCCCCCCACCAGTCCGACTGCACTGTCTGTCAAGAACAGCGGGTGACCCTCAGTTCTCGCTCCCTCCGCCCCCGCTGTGTCGCTGGGGGGCTGTTTATCACCCACTGACATGTACATCCCTTCTGGCAATTAATTCCCGTTGCCTCCATTAGCATATTCCAGGATGTGTCCCAAGGAAATCTAGACCATCAATAAGGTTAAATAAGTGAACACATCCCATAAAGTCACAGGCAACTGTCTCATGATTTGTAGCGGAGAGAAAGGGAACATTTTCTTGGATGGTCTAAATTAGGAAGAAATTGTTGGACTTGGAGAGCAACGATCTCCTGGGGTCATTTCCCGAGAGCAAAAGTCAGCCCCTTGGTGAACTGGTCAGTCACCTTCCTACTTACAGTAAAGGTTTGTTTGTTTTTAAATAAGATTATTAAAATAGAAAGAGCATAAAGAGGGCAACAGTGAAAAATCTCCTGGTGGTGAGGGAGAGAAAATCAGCTCTGAGGAGAGACAGATTCCACTGTGCAATGCTTGACAACGCAGGGCGGTTTCTGGTTTCCATCCCGCGTTCTGACCTCTAGCTGTCAACCCCGCGGAAAGGAAGGCCTTGTCTTTATTATTCTGTACTTTCTGTGGGAAACGGATGGCTGCTTTCTTCTCTGAGATAGCAATTGGCTTATGCCTCACCTCTGAATCTCTTTGTTTCTGGGTGGCCTTTCCCTGGCTCTGTTGTGATAACACCTATTCTTCATCCCTGTCATCCCTGAGAAAGGAGCATTTTACAGACAATGAACCTGAACTCCACTCTGCACCACAAATAACAGCCAGCCACAGTTTTTCAATATGCTCCACTTCCTGGTACCCACGCCGCTGGATCGAAGCCCCTCTCCTGACCCAGTGACTCCTGTCACATTCTCTCTACACACAGCACTGCCATGGCAGAGACAATCTCCACACACACAGCACTGCTCCTGTCAGAGATTCTCTCCTCACACACAGATTCACTTCTCTCAGAGATTCCCTCCCCACACACAGACAGTTCCTGTCAGAGATTGTCTCCTCACCAGAGATTCATTCTGCGAGTTTTCTTCCCACACCAGCACTGTCTGTCAGGATTCTCTCGAAAGCACTGTCCTGTCGAGAGCCGCCTCCTCACCCACGGCACTCCTGTCAGATTGTCTCCTCACACACAGATTCACTTCTCAGAGATTCCCTCCTCACACACAGCACTGTTTCTGTCAGAGACTGTCTCCTCACACACAGATTCACTTCTCTCAGAGATTCCCTCCTCACACACATTGCTGCTCCTGTCAGAGATTGTCTCCTCACACACGGATTCACTTCTCTCAGAGATTCCCTCCTCACACACAGCACTGTTCCTGTCAGAGATTGTCTCCTCACTCAGAGATTCATTTCTGTCAGAAGTTTTCTTCTCACACACAGCACTGCTCCTGTCAGAGATTCTCTCGCAAATGCACTGCTCCTGTCAGAGAGCCGCCTCCTCACCCACAGCAGCACTCCTGTCAGATTGTCTCTCACTCCTGTCAGATTGTCTCCTCACACACAGATTCACTCTCTCAGAGATTCCCTCCTCACACACAGCACTGTTTCTGTCAGAGACTGTCTCCTCACACACAGATTCACTTCTCTCAGAGATTCCCTCCTCACACACATTGCTGCTCCTGTCAGAGATTGTCTCCTCACACACGGATTCACTTCTCTCAGAGATTCCCCTCCCACACACAGCACTGTTCCAGTCAGAGATTGTCTCCTCACACACAGATTCACTTCTCTCAGAGATTCTCTCCTCACACACATTGCTGCTCCTGTCAGAGAATCTTCCCTGCCTTCACAGGGAGCATTTGGAAGAACCAGTCCAGGCTAGTTCCCTTCTGCCAGAGAGAAGGGGCCTTACTGAGCCCAATAGCTCTCTGAGTATCTCTAGACCAGCCTCCCCAGTTCTCCATGGAGAACCATGAACACACAGGAGTCTTCGTGCTCAGGAAACCGGCTGACTCCTCCAGGCTGAGAGCAGCAGCCCACCCAGCACCGTGGGCTCCCTGAGCACTGCTGACACGGCCCAAACACCAAGCCAGGAGCAGCCCTGACACGCCTCTGGACGCGCCCCAAAGCCAAAACCAAAACCACGTAGTACAGCCATGAAACAGATTTTGAAGACACAATTCTAGCCCCCGTCTCCTGTGGCTACTGCAGGCCATCACACTCTCGGCTCTCACACTGACCATAGACCCAACCGCCGAGAATCCCCAGAACCCCAAAGCACCACTTAAGAGAAAATATAAAGTCTAGACTTGTAAGATGTCCCTCTCCTGTGACTCCCTTGAGCCGGGCCCTGCTCGAGAGGGCGCGTGACCATTCGGCAGTTCCACAGGTCACTGCGTGCTGAGGGTGGAAGGAAGCTCCGTGTCCACCAGCCTCCCCCAGGCCCCTCCATCCTCAGGGCCAGGCGGTTTTCCCATCCCTCGTCCTGTCTCCCCCCCGTTCCTCCTGGTGGCTCTTTCAAGAACCAGACTTGTGTGGGCTGTGGGCAGCGGCTGGTGGCCAAGGGCAGCCACATTGTTCATCAGAACCATCACGACGACCGTGGATGGGGGACAACTGCCACTCGCACCTCCGTTGGGACCACCCCCCCGCACCGCACTACCCTACCTACCGCACCCGGATGGGGCACAACGCCACACGCCACCTCCGTGGATGGGAGGCACTGCCACTACGCCACCTCCGTGGATGGGAGCACAACTGCCACTCACGTCACCTCCGTGGATGGGAGCACGACTGCCACTACGTCACCTCTGTGGATGGGAGCACGACTGCCACTACGTCACCTCCGTGGATGGGAGCACGACGCACCCACCTCCGTGGTGAGCACAACTGCCACACGCACCCGGGATGGAGCACACTGCCACACGCCACCTCCTGGATGGGAGCACACGCACCGTCCCTGGATGGAGCACGACTGCACTACGTCACCCCGATGGGAGCACACTGCCTCTCACCTCCGTGGATGGGAGCTCACTGCACCACGTCACCTCTTGATGGGAGCCTAGTGCCACTCACGTCACCTCCGTGGATGGGAGCACGACTGCCACTCACGTCACCTCCGTGGATGGGAGCACGACTGCCACTACGCCACCTCCGTGGACGGAGCACGACTGCCACCACGTGACCTCCTCGGAGATAAAAAATACTGAAATAAAACTCAGACACACTGAGGCTTTGTGAACGAGCCGCCGCCGGCTGCTAAACACGGAGCCGCCCAGACTTAATCCCACACACACGCTCTCCTGCACACACGTCGCCGGGCGCCGAGGTGAGAAGCTCAGGGGCATCTGCAGCCGCCGTGCACACGCACGGAATATCAATCACGGCGCCAAGAGGGTCGGACTCCGCTGCTGCGGCCCTCCTGCTCCCGGCTGATGCCACCCCAGCTGGCGGACACAGGGCCACTCCCAGCAGGCGAACGAGACCCCAGGAGAGGGCAGCAGACCCGGACGCCGCCAGCAGCTGCACAAAGGCCAGAGCCACCTGCAATGTGGCCCGGGCCACGCTCTCGCAGCATCAGGTCCCGCCTCGCATCCTCTCGGGGCCACAACAGGAGCACAGCTGTGTGACCTGGGGTCAGAGGCGAGGAGCGCCACGTCCCAGCTGGGCTGGGGCTTGGGTGAAAGAGCCCCGGAGCTCTCCAGCACGCAGACTGTGCCTGAACTCTGGCTGCACAGCCTGGAGAACCCCCACCCCGCCCCAGCAGCACCTGGGCGCCACGCCTGCGTGCTGAGCTCTGGAATGTGGCTGCTGGCTGAGTGAGACCCCCCATGGCAGAGAGCGGGCTCAGGGGCCAGGAGCACTGCTCGGGAACCACCCCAGCCTGCAGTAAAGGTAGGGCGAGGCGGAGAGACGGCACAGAGCTGTAGGGGCTTTTAATGTGGCCAGCCCTGCTCCAGGGCCCAACACCGCACGGAGTCCCGCAGGTGGTGCCAGAGGGACGCCCGAACGGCAGCAGGTGTGGCCCCAAAGGCAAGCATCCCTTAATCCTGCCAACCCTCACCCGACCCGCAGCCCCACGAAGGCCAGACGCTCCGGACCACCCCCCAGACAAGTCAGCCCTTCTCTTCCCTGACATACAGGAGCAGGGGGAGCACTCTCTTTGTGTACGTGGGGGGTGGGACTCACCCCCGGTGCTCGGAGCCCACGCCTGGCTCTGCTCCGGGACGGCTCCTGGCAGGCTCAGGGGACCCACTGCGGTGTTGGTGATCTAGCTGGGCCAGCCACGTTCAAGCGAGCACCTGTTGGACTATGGACTCCATCTTCCCCCAAAGTCAAGAGGGCCCCGACGCCTTCTGCCTTAGCTGCTGTCGCACAGCGTCCTTCCCTTGGGTCTCGGAGCAGGAGCTGGACCTCGCTACATCACGGAGCCCAGGGCTTGTTAGGGTCCGGAGTCACAAGTTCTTAGGAATCACAAAGAAGTCAGCCAGTAATGCAAACACAAGCGGATGCTTGAATCTGAAGCCCTTTAAGCCACTACATCTTCCTGGCCCCATAAATAATTTTTATGAATATGTGGTGCTAGGGATTGAACCCAGGGCTCACATATGCAAGCAAAGTACCCCACAGCTGAACTAAATTCCTGAGTTTAGAAAACATTTTTAAAGAAAAAATGAATAAATTTTTTAAAACACAAAATTCGAATAAATGTCTTTTTGGGTGCAAAAAAAAAAAAAAACGCAAGTGAAGTTTATTTGAGCCAACTAGCTAGGGTCAAGCTCTCAGGCACACAAGCCAAAGCAAGACCCCGAGTAAGGGGAAGCTTTAGATTATATAGCCACTATTCACGTCATAACCTGCGCAACTTAAAGAACATGATTCAAAGAAAGCCATCACTCAAATTGCACAAACGGGTCGTATTGATACCAGGATGTTCTAAACGTCAGTATGCCCTGCCTGCGCCCGAGCGGTTTCTAGATAACAGGAGGGACAGTGAAACTGTTATTTTTTCAAGGCTGCGGGCTGAGCCTGCCCGAATGTCCTTCCCAAAGGCCGGATGGGGGGTGTGTGATGCCGAGCCCTCCGTGACTTTCCACAGAAACTGGGGGCTTTTGGCTCATTGAACCTGCTGCCGCTTTTGCTCACTAACAGGCTGACGGCCCACCTGGCACAGGTGTGCTGGGCTCTGCAGAGCCAGCTCAGGCCAGCAACAACTGCAAACTGCTCTCCTCACTGGACCTCCACCTGGAGTTGCTCAGAACAAAGTGCCTGTCCTCCTGCGGCCGGGCCCAGACGATGTGCAAGCTTGGATCACCGCCGTGAATGATGGGTGTTTCTACACGCAGACAGCGCAGCCGGAAGGCAGCCAGGGCTTAGGGACAACAGGAGGTGACACGCTTGGCCTGCAGCCCTTCAGCTAACCCGGGTTCAATCCCCACAACCACATAGCGCCTCCTGGACGCCGCCTGGGTCACTCCTAAGCACAGAGCTGGGAAAAGCCTCTCAACAGAGCTGGGTGTAGCCCCAGTACCCTGAAAACTGGGAAGGGCCAGAGAGGACAGAGAATAAAATGCTGGCCTTGCACAGGCTACCCCGGCTTGCTTCCCCAGGCCCCTACAGTCTCCTGAGCACCGAGTCAGGAGTAAGCCCTGAGTGCCCCCAAACTACAGCCCACTTTGGGTCCGCTTCCTTCCCCCCAAAGCCTTACACCACGAAGGCTCCAGCTGAGCCAGGAAGGGTCACACTCACGTCAGGGCTGTGCAGAACCGCCAGGGAGTCAGCACGCATCTCACGAATTAGTGGGAGATGCCGAGGGGGGTCACAGCTGTTGAATCCATGAATTCACAATCAGTGAATCAGCAGCTATAGGATACATTATGGGCTGAGATTCTAGGGGACGCGGAAGCTAGTAGGAGAGAAACCCCGTCTCTGCACGGTTACCATCAACAGCAGAGCCAAGACGTGAAACCTCATGCACGCTGTCCCACGGGTGTGCTCCTGGTCCTCAGGTGGGCGCTGGGCTGGGCTGGGACTCGAGGCAGAGCTCACGCCTGGCACACACTGGGCCGAGAGCTGCACGCCTGGCATTGAAAGGGGTAAAAGCAGAGACGGAAAAACACGTGCATCACGGTGTAGCGCCTCATAGCTTCACTTCCTGGGTTTGCTCTTCGCCTCACGTCTTATTTTGTCTTTAGCGACAGGGAAGAGCAGAAAAGGAATCTAGTAGCCGCACCACCAGTGCTGTCTGGGTTGTTTCCTTCCTTGGCTTGTTTCGGGGCCACTCCCAGCTGTGCTCAGCGGATCACTTGAGGCCCAAAGCTGAGCCTGCTGCAGGCAAAGCCGGGGCCCACCCCACGAGCAGCTCCTCAGCTCTGGGTCAGAGCTTTTAACACATGCAGGCTAGCGAGATCTCGCTGTGATCAGCAAAGCACCTGGCTGGCTGGAAAGGCGGCACTGCCTGTTATTAACACAGAGAGAGGAAGGAGGGAGCCTCAGGGCTTCAAAATGAGCTGATGGGGCGGAGCAATAGCACATCGGGAAGGGCATTTTGCCTTAAAAGTGGCTCACCTGGGGCCAGAGCCATAGCCCAGTAGGGCGTTTGCCTTGCACTGCCAGCCTTTGCCGGCCGGTGTTCGATCCCCGGCATCCCATATGGTCTCCCGAGCACCACCAGGAGTAATTCCTGAGTGCAGAGCCAGGAGTAACCCTTGAGCATTGCCGGGTGTGACCCAAAAAGCAAAAAAAAAAAAAAGAAAAGAAAAAGGAAAAAGAGCTGAGACTGAAAACAAGATGGTGTGTGGGAGGTGGGGGCAAGGCTGACTGTGCTCAGGGCTGACTCCTGGCTCTGTGCTCAGGGACCACTCTTGGCGGCTTGGGGAACCATACGCCAGTGCTGGGCTCAAGCCCAGGACGGCCATGTGTGGACAAGCCCCTCCCCACTGTGGCATTGCCGTTCCCAACAGATTACACTTAACATGGGGGGGGGGAGCCCTCAGCGGGTTGGTACTTGCCTTGCTAGTGGCCAGCCCAGGCTCAACCCCACAGACCCCAAACCCCGCCAGGAGTGATTCTGAGCCAGAGCATAGCAGGTGTCACCTCACGGAAGCAGAGATGGGCAGATAAGACTGCAACCACCATTCAAAGGGATCCCGTCAGACACCTGTTTCTCAGCTGCGGGATAATGCAGGGTTAAGGGGCTCACCTGACATGTGGCCGACCCCAGTCGACCCCTGGTACACATATGGCTCCCCAGAGCCCTACTAGGCGCGATCCCTGAGTGGAGACCAGGAGTTAGCCCTGAGTACTGTTGGGTGGTGCCCAAACCTCACAGGAGGAGAAAGGAGGGTGACCTTCAGGCCATCAGGTGTAACCTGGAGGGCTCAAGAGCTGGGCCGTGGGGCACTGTCCAATCTACAGGTCCCCGCAGGCTCAGGCACCTGGGGGTGAGCTAAGCTGTCCCTTACTCTAGCCGCAGTCCAGGGCGCTTTGCCATCGCACCTAGGTTGGTTTGTGGGTGCTGAAACGTCCAGGCTCAGAGAACCGGGAGCCCAGAGCCGTGCTCTAGGAGACTGCACAGGCAGCTCGTGGGGACGGACCTGCTGGGGGGCAAGGCCCGAGCCGGGTGCTGAGCTGGGACCTTCCCCACTCTTACTGCTGCATGGAGGGCCTGGGACCCCCACGCTCAGACAACCCAACCCTCACATCCCAGTGCCAGCTCCTGGCAAGTGAAGGCCAGCCAAGGGCATTTCCCTGCAGTGACCACTGGAGCCCTGGCCAGCAGCCCTGACCTCCCCCTTACACAGCTTCTGCCCTTGCTCCAGCATGTCTGTGCCAGGGGCAGGAATGGGGGCCGCCGTGGACAGGAGTGAGGGCCCCTTCCAGAACTGTGGGCACGCCGGGCTCCCAGCTAGGGGCTTCCGGCAGCCTCAGTTCTCCACACCCAGCACCAAGCCCTGCCCCACGCCCCCACCCAGTACTGTTGGGTCACCGGATCCGCCTGCCTTGGACAGCCGGTCCCAGTCTCTCTGGGACCCCCACCCATATCCGACAGTGCCCAGACAGGTAGCAGGGAATGTGTGACTGAGAGTCAAGGAAGAGCAGAACTGGGGCCAGTGGAGCATGGCAGGACACGGAGGGACAGTCCAGGGGAGGGCAGAGGACAGCGTAAACCAGCAGCACTTATGGACCTTGAGGGACAGATCCGGAGAGAGGCCGAGACACAGGTCGTGGGGCCACAGCCACCTTTGACACGCCCTCTTGAAAGGCCGCACGGTCACGAACACCCGGAGTCTCCTGGCAGTGTCCAGGCCCAGGAGGCACAAAGCCAGCTCTGCGGTAACAGCAGGGCCAGCAAAGGCGGGAGGGACCAGTGTGAGAAACAAAGCAGCCGCTGGGTGCGGGCCCGTGGGCTCCCGCGGGGGTGAGGGGCATTCCTAGAGCCCCCCCACGGCAGGGAGTGAGGGGCATTCCTAGAGCCCCCCCCACTGCAGGGAGTGAGGGGCATTCCTAGAGCCCCCCCACGGCAGGGAGTGAGGGGCATTCCTAGAGCCCCCCTCCCACGGCAGGGAGTGAGGGGCATTCCTAGAGCCCCCCATGGCAGGGAGTGAGGGGCATTCCTAGAGCCGCCCCCCCATGGCAGGGAGTGAGGGGCATTCCTAGAGCCCCCCCCCTCCCACGGCAGGGAGTGAGGGGCATTCCTAGAGCCGCCCCCATGGCAGGGAGTGAGGGGCATTCCTAGAGCCGCCCCACGGCAGGGAGTGAGGGGCATTCCTAGAGCCGCCCCCCCTACAGCAGGGAGTGAGGGGGCATTCCTAGAGCCGCCCCCTCCTACAGCAGGGAGTGAGGGGCATTCCTAGAGCCGCCCCCATGGCAGGGAGTGAGGGGCATTCCTAGAGCCGCCCCATGGCAGGGGAGTGAGGGGCACTCCTAGAGCCGCCCCCCACGGCAGGGAGTGAGGGGCACTCCTAGAGCCCCCCCCCCCTACGGCAGGGAGTGAGGGGCATTCCTAGAGCCGCCCCACGGCAGGGAGTGAGGGGCATTCCTAGAGCCCCCCACAGCAGGGAGTGAGGGGCATTCCTAGAGCCCCCCATGGCAGGGAGTGAGGGGCATTCCTAGAGCCCCCCCACGGCAGGGAGTGAGGGGCATTCCTAGAGCCCCCCCACGGCAGGGAGTGAGGGGCATTCCTAGAGCCGCCCCCACGGCAGGGAGTGAGGGGCATTCCTAGAGCCCCCCCCCCACGGCAGGGAGTGAGGGGCATTCCTAGAGCCCCCCCACGGCAGGGAGTGAGGGGCATTCCCTAGAGCCCCCTACGGCAGGGGAGTGAGGGGCATTCCTAGAGCCCCCCCATGGCAGGGAGTGAGGGGCATTCCTAGAGCCCCCCCCACGGCAGGGAGTGAGGGGGCATTCCTAGAGCCCCCCCCATGGCAGGGGGTGAGGGGCATTCCTAGAGCCCCCCCATGGCAGGGAGTGAGGGGCATTCCTAGAGCCCCCCCCTACGGCAGGGAGTGAGGGGCATTCCTAGAGCCCCCCCTACAGCAGGGAGTGAGGGGCATTCCTAGAGCCCCCCGGGGGGGGGCCCCGCCCCCTACGGCAGGGAGTGAGGGGCATTCCAGAGCCCCCCCCACGGCAGGCCCTGGGCACGGAGAGTCCATGCTGAGCGAGGAACAGCCGCCTCCTACCCGGGACCAGGCAGTCACCCCACCTGGGCCCCTCCAGGAGGGAATCACTGCAAACGAGCTCCACAAACAGTGCTCACGGCGCCCCTAAAGCTCTCCTGAAGCTCAACAGAAGGGGACCCTCAACACCGCTTCAAGGAACTTTAGGAGTCGGAGCAGGAAGGATTTTCAGTATGTCAACTCGTGGCTCTTAACCAAAAAGGTCCCTTAGAAGCTTCCCGGCAGCCTAGGAGAGCTTCAGAGGGCCGCGGTTTACAGCGCCAGGCCGGGCCACTAAATCTTACAATCAGCATCAATACCCGTTTTTACTATATTTTGCAGGCTGAGCGAAAACAAAAGGGGGGGATTTCTCCTGAGGACAAATTAGGCAACATAGCATGGCTCTTGCCGACAAATGCTGATGGCTGCGACTCACTGGGGTCACGCACATGCATGCACGCATTGCACGCACACATGCACACACACAAATGCGCCACACACGCACAGCCAAACAAAAGCATCGTTTGAAAAACTAAAATACCCACAGAGCTGCCTGACAGGATGACTGCCCAGCGAGCCAGGGAGGGTCTGAAGCCCACCATGACTGCGGGTATCTTTGGGGGTCACACCAGCGGTGCTCAGGGCTCTGCGCTCAGGGGGTGCTGGGACCATATGGGACGCTGGGCATGGAACCTGCTCTACCACCCGGCTCTCTGATTGGGCTTCTTCTAAATCCTCATTTGCATACCCAGTCCGATTGGGTCCTTTATAAATCTCATTTGCATACTCCGTATTGGTTCCCACATCCCGGCATTTGCATAAAGACACATTCGCATCCCATTGGTCAGGTGCAATCTGATGCCTTTTTGGTCTCACCCTGCAACGCCCAGGGGTCCTCTGGGCTCAGGAATTACTTCTGGCGGTGCTGGGGGCGAATGGGATGCCGCCATGCCCTCCCTGCACGATGCCCTCCCTGCTGGGCTATGCTCCAGCCTCAGTATTCGAGTTTCGGCTCTGGTGTATCACCCAAAAGCCACTGCACAAACAGCCTTCAAGACAGATCGTAATTCACCATTAAGATGATGGGAGGCCCCATGAGGTGGCCCCCCGGCAGGCGGGGAGAATGCGTCCTCACGCTGCAGAGAAACCTCAGTGCAGGAAGGCGGGTTCCAGACCCACCGCCCATAAACCAGCTGGAACCCATTAATAAGTAATGGTGCTCAATTTACAGCGAATGCAGACCCTCCTGGCAAACCCAGCGAGCTCTTTAAAAGAGCGAGCAGCAATCTTCCCTCCACGAAAGCAAATAAAATTAGTGTTTCATCCTGGAGCCTGATCCCGGGGAAATCATCATTCTGATCCCGGAAGGCAAGTGTGGCTGCCGCGGGCAGGAGTGGCCGTCCAGGGCGGGGACTAGGGGTCGGGAGCAGGACAGGAAACCCCAAAACAGGCCCTGAACGGCCATGGGCTGGGGGTGTCGGAACACTCTGGAGTCGCAGCTTCCCCACCGCCCGCTGGGCCAGAAAGCCACAGCACTGGGTATGGGGAGGGTCTCGCTGCCCACCGCCGGGACGGACACTTTGCTCCCTGGTCTTCCAGTTCTCCCGTCTCTACTTTGCTCTTTTGTCCGACCACTGGGCAGAGAGGAAACGTGTGTCCCCAGGCCGACCTGCGATTCTGGTCCAGAATCCTCCTGGCCTCTCAGCACCCCAGGAGCCCCCTCCAGGATCGCTGCCAGGGAGGTGAGAGCAGAGCCACCCTCTTCATCCTCAGCCTGGGGAAGGGCCTCTCGCGGCCCAATAGGGGGCAGGACACAGGACACAGCCTCAGGCAAGGGGGGTTGGGGGACTCACCCTCCCAGTTAGTCTGAGGCATCCGGCAACTTTGGGAAGCTCACCTCTGACCTGGACGATGTCCTGGGCTCACCTCTGACCTGGACGATGTCCTAGGCTCACCTCTGACCTGGGCGATGTCCTGGGCTCACCTCTGACCTGGACGATGTCCTGGGCTCACCTCTGACCTGGACGATGGCTGGGCTCACCTCTGACCTGGACGATGTCCTGGGCTCACCTCTGACCTGGACGATGTCCTGGGCTCACCTCTGACCTGGACGATGTCCTGGGCTCACCTCTGACCTGGGCGATGGCTGGGCTCACCTCTGACCTGGACGATGTCCTGGGCTCACCTCTGACCTGGACGATGTCCTGGGCTCACCTCTGACCTGGACGATGTCCTGGGCTCACCTCTGACCTGGACGATGTCCTGGGCTCACCTCTGACCTGGACGATGGCTGGGCTCACCTCTGACCTGGACGATGGCTGGGCTCACCTCTGACCTGGACGATGTCCTGGACTCACCTCCGACCTGGAAGTTCTTGTCTTCCAGGCCATCACAGGGAAGGCTCCCAGGACAGACGTCACCAGGACCCGTCAGGCCCCTCAGTGTTCAGATAACTCAGTCACAAGCATCTTTTCTGGCGCACTTGGGTCTCTCTTTGCGTTTCCCGTGGGTGCCGCTCCACTCACGTCCACACGGCAGGCGCGTGTCTGCCCGGAGTCTCTCCGTTCTCATCACGGTGTAATGAGCGTTTAGGGTGTTCACCTCATGATTGAATTGTCTGGGTCGTGCACCTGCGGTGGCCACCTGCGGCCCAAACTCGAGACCCCGGAGTCAGCTCTGGATGGGGGGGGTCAGGCTGGGGATCGACTGCCGGAAGGTTCTGGGGTCGCAGGAGAGTTAACAGACCAATACAGGGTCTGACCCCCAGACGACAAACATATTAAGTTAATGAATTATAAGAATTATGGGTGCTCCCGACAGTGCTCTCACCTTTCCTTCAACACATGGCATCCCCATTTCACTTTTATCTGGGGGTTAGGGGCGGGGCCACATTCCCCAGTATGCAATGCGGGGGCTGGAACAGAGCTGGCCACAGTACCTTACCTGGTACCATCTCTCCAGCCCACGTGTCTCTGGGAAAGAATCAGAACCTTGGATTCAAATCAGTAACTTGTTTGTGTCCTGAAGAATCGCCTCATCGTGCTCTGAAGGGCTCCAAGTCCAACTGTGTAACCGAAGTCGAGGAGTGATGCCACAAACCAACCCCAGAACCTCACACCCACACAGCGTCGGCCACGGGGTGCTGCGTCCTCGGGGTCTGCTTCTTCCCTGCCCCCACCGATCTGAGGCTGCATGGGCGGTGGGGCCACGACTCGTGGATTCCTCCTGAGCTGCACAGCCACACGCTCGTGCCCCCTGCCTCTGCACGCTGCACCGTGTCAGCACTGGGGTCCACGCCAGCACCGGCTCGGGGTGGCGTTGGCGACCCGGGGCCTGTGCCACCCCAAAAAGGCCACGATCCTGGCAGGCCCGTGTCGGCCAAGACTCAGCAGAAGAACGTGGGCTTCACTCTGCTGGCCGGGCACCAACACACAGCCGGACTCTGCACGCGGTGGCCCCTGGAGGGGGCGCGTTTCTCAGTGGCCACCCAGGGCGTCAGCACAGACTGAGTCTGTGACTTTGCTTCCCTGAGTCAGCTTTTAAAAGAACGTTGACTTTTACAGTCGATATTATAGATTGCTGTATTTGTGTCAGCATATACGTGAGAAGTCAATGAAAATATCCATGCACAAGCCTTGTGCAGAGACGCAGCTGGGACCCCCGCCCGGCCCGCCCAGGGATTGCTGGGCGCCACCCGCAGGCTGGCCCCGAGCACCAGGCCTGCAAAAGACACCCCCCAGCACAGCAAAATGCCCCCAGCACTCAGCCCGCTGCACCAGGACACGGCTCACCCGCTGGTCTTTGTCGCCACCCAGTGGACAGTTGGCTGAATGACCCCCAATTAACTCCGACTTGAGTCAACTATCTTAGTTTACACCTAATTTAATGCACTGGGGGGCCCTTTGGGTGGGGCTACACCAGGCGGTGGGGGCTTGACCCCCCCATTCAGCCACGCTCCTGGCAGGTGGGTGCCTTAACCCCTGCACTGTCCCTCTCCATTTTAAAAAGACCTGTTAAAACAAAACAATTAGACTGTGATGAGAGAAGAAAATGCCTAACTCCGGGGCCAGATAGCACAGTGGGCAAGGCAACTGCTTTCCACTGCCCCCCCCAGGCTCAGGCCCTGACGTAGCGTCCCCCAAGTCCTGCGGAGGTCAGCCCTGAGCAGCACCGGTGTGGCCCCTAAACTGAGTCCTCACGGGGTGACCCACGCTGGAGACCAGCAGCCTCGGCTTTCCTCTCCCTCTGGGGACGCTGCTCGGACGGGCCCAGCTCCCAGAGACAGAACAAGGCCCAGGGAGCAGACACTGGCTACGGGGCAGCCCCTGAGCCCACGCTGTGCCCGCTGGTCTGTGCCAACCGCAGCAGGGAACGCCCCACCCGGGGGCCCCAGCTCTAGAAGGTTCCTGCAGTCACACTCCAGGTTTCAGGTGTGGATGATGTGGCTGCGTCAGCACAGGCCGCACCAGGGAGCTGCAGGGGGCGTCCACCACCACGGGCCCAGCCACAGCCGTGACCCACGTGACAGGGCCCAAGGAGGCTGACAGGGCTGCAGGGTGAGGGAGAGCCAGAAAGCCCAGACTCCAGACGGAGGCGCCCAGCTCCGCCCCAACACCATTGCACTTGAGCGGCTGCGGCAGGAACATGATCTACAGCGGCCTGGCCTGGGTCAGCAGCCCTGAGGGGACCCGCCGTAAAACGGGGCTCCCAGCTCTCCCGAACACCAACTTTACCGAGGCCAGCTGCTTCCCCAAGCCCTGTGTCAGGCAGAGGGGCCAGCGTTCGCGTCTGTGGGCACCCGGGCAGTGCCACTGACTGTGACAGCCGATTCCTGCCAGCCCTCTGGGACACTCACTCCCCATCTCCCAATGACTGACCAAGCACATCTCCTTACTCCGGCTCAAGATTATCTCAATTTTCCAGAGTCAGTCAGTGTTTCCATTGTTATTTCTTGGAAGAAGAGCACAAAGGCACCCGCAGGCTCCCTGCAGTGGTTTATTGATCATCTTCATTCAAAGGCCACTTTTTAAATCGAGGTGCAAGACAAAAACAAACAGTACAGGGCATCAGCAGCTCGGGATCCTGTCCCAAAGGAGCTGCGTCCTCGGCACCAGCCGGCTCCCTCCGGCGGCTCGGCGCCCGTCCACAGCCGTGAAGACCTGGCACACGAACACCTTCCAGAAGCTTCCCAGGACCTGCAGGGGCGGAGCTGCCACCTCTGGGCATTTGCAGCAGCCCCCCACACCTGCCTCCTGCTGCCAGAAAGACCCACATCCACGGTGCCCACGACCCTGGTGCCACGACCCTCGGTGCCACGACCCTTTGTGCCCACAACCCTCAGTGCCATGACCCTCGGTGCCACGACCCTCGTGTGCCATGACCCTCGGGTGCCACGACCCTCAGTGTCCACGACCCTCGGTGTCATGACCCTCGGGTGCCACGACCCTCGGTGCCACGACCCTCGGTGCCACGACCCTCAGTGCCCACGACCCATGATGCCCTCAACAGAGCCCATAACCACCCTGCCCACCAGCTACAGCCTGTGTCGCAGACTGTCCCCCGCCCTGCTGACGGCTATCCCACAGGGTTCTTCAGCACACAGAGAGACACATGAGAAGAGCCCTCACTAACAAAGAGGAATGTGAGAACAGGACTGTAGGCTGTAGGTGTCCTGCGGGGGGGGAGAACAGCCCTCGGCTGTGGAGTCCTGGGCGGGCGTGAGAACAGCCCTCACAGGCTGTAGGAGTCCTGCGGGGGACGTGAGAACAGCCCTCAAGGGCTGTAGGAGTCCTGCAGGGGGACGTGAGAACAGCCCTCGCGGGCTGTAGGTGTCCTGCGGGGGGACGTGAGAACAGCCCTCGCGGCTGTAGGTGTCCTGCAGGGGGACGTGAGAACAGCCCTCACAGGCTGTAGGTGTCCTGCGGGGGACGTGAGAACAGCCCTCACAGGCTGTAGGTGTCCTCCAGAGAGCTACAGTGCGTGCTTGCTCCTCCACATCCTCAGGAACAGAAACATCACATCCCAGCGTGTGTGGCCCGGGCAGGCGCTCACTCCCTCACCTGTAAAGCATCACAACAACACCGTGGGAAACACGGAAAAGCCGAAGGGGAAAGCGACTGTCGGTATTTTTCTGAATTTTCTTAATGGTGGTAAAATAAAAAAAATTAACCATTCTAATCTTTTTAAAATTATTTTTTTTTGCTGACTCCTATCTCTGCACTTGGGAATCACTCCTGGCGGTGCTCAGGGGACCATATGGGATGCCGGGATCAAACGCTGGTCAGTAATGTGCAAGGCAAATGCCCTCCCCACTATGCTATCACTCCAGTACCCGTTACCAATTTTTTACAGTTAAAAAAAAAAAACTTAAGAATTACTAAAACCCTGGCCAGAACAAGTATAGCAGGGAGGGCATTTGCCTTGCAAGCAGCCAACCAGGTCTGATCCCCGGCATCCCAGAGGGTCCTCGAGCACCGCCAGGATGAATTCCTGAGTGCAGAGCCAGGAATGACCCCTGAGCATCGCCAGGTGTGACCCAAAAAACAAAAATAAATAATTAATAATAAAACCCATAATACTAAATATCCTTAGGATGTATTTCTGGAACTAGAACACTGTTAAAGTAATTATAGAGTTAGTTTATCATTTTATCTTCACATTTTACCTTTTATAACTAAGTTTTCTGAAACAAATATAGTAACCCAGAGAAATTCTTGAAATTCAAGAAAAAGACTAATTTCTTCCAGGTCCAAGTCCTGCACACCAGAATAAAGCAGGAATATTTAAGACTTTCACAAGAACGTGACTTTCACTGTTGAGTACTTACTCTGTATGGCAAAGTTTCATTTCTTCCCTTTGTTTTGCAGAGTAATTTAGATTCCCACCTAAAATGCAAATTAATACAAGAATCTATTCAATTTATGCCTGTAAATAAAGCTTAAACAACAATGTACTTTAGCTTAAATACAAAGGGCTATGTACAATGAGAAAAAAATCATCTCTCCTAGAACCTTTAGAAGGTATTATAATAATACTAAAATTATCTAATACCTTTAGAAGGTATTATAATAATATAAAAAGTATTATAATAATATTTTTTTTTTTTTTCTTTTGGGTCACACCCGGCAATGCTCAGGGGTTTCTCCTGGCTCTGCACTCAGGAATTACTCCTGACGGTGCTTGGGGAACCATATGGGATGCCGGGGATCGAACCCGGGCCGTCATGGGATGGCTGCGTGCAAGGCAAAAGCCCTACCTGCTGGGCTATCTCTCCGGCCCCTATAATAATACTTTTGCCTTCCACATGACTGACCCTAGCTCAATCCCCAGCATCACAGAGGCTCCCCACCAGGAGTGACCCTGAGCACAGAGCCAGGAGTGACCCTGAGCACAGCCAGGAATGACGCAAAAACAAACTTTAAACCCAAACCATCATAAGTCCTCGTAAAGCACATGTCAAGTTTACCCTCCAGACACAGAAACGAGGGCGTGAGATCAGACCAGGAGTACGTGACCAGTGACCACGAGAACCCGGCTTCCCATAAGGTCTCGCCCTTGGCGCCGGCGTGGTTCCCTGCCTGGCACACAGCCCCCCGCCCGCTAGGGGCAACACCCAGAGAAACCGCCCCAAGAAAATCCAGCCCAGGGCCCCGCAGTGAGCGCGCTTACCTCGGGCTCGGTTCACCACGAAGAGTAAGACCACGGCGAGCAGCGACACTGTGGGGCGACAAGGGCATCGTGGAGGCCCACGGGGCAGCCCCACCCCACTCGGAAGCTCCACCCGCACTCGCACAAAACAGCAAAGGCCCTGCCCGCACCTGCTCGCCCAGGAAACCCAGCCCACGGCAGCGTGCCGGCACGAGCGTGCCACCGGTGGTCACAACTAACTGCTGCGTCCCTTAGGGAACACCCGTGGCTGCCTTCCGGGCCAGGGCGCCCCACTAGGCCCAGGAGCGGCCCCGGCACCCCCTGACCCACGGTCTGGGCCCTCCTGCGGCACAGCCGGGAGACGCTGCTGCACCCGCCTTACCCGAGACGCAGGCGATGAAGAACAGCTCCAGGAACAGGTACCCGCGGAGTCCAGGATCATCCCAGCCAGGATGGACGGACGGCCAGGCCAAGGTTCTGGATGGACTGCATGCTGCGGCAGAGTCGAGCAGTGACCACAGTGACCGCAGTGACCCGCAGTCACGGCCTGCGCCCCCAGGCTGTCCCCACGTCACTTCCTCCCTGCATCCTCCCGGGGAAACCTCAGCCCTGCAAAGCCCCAGGGTTTGTCCCACGGCAAGGGAAGCCACAGAAACACACAAGGGGGACAAAGACCAAGAAAAAAAGTCTCTGGGGGCCGGAGCGATAGCCCAGCGGGTAGGGCGTTTTGCCTTACACGGCCGGCCCATGCCGGCCGGGTTCGATCCCGGCATCCCATATGGTCCCCCGAGCACCGCCAGGAGTAATTCCTGAGTGCAGAGCCAGGAGAAACCCCTGAGCATGGCCTGGTGTGACAAAAAGCAAAAAAAAAAGTCTCCACTGGCCCAGAACTCAGGGGAAAGGACCCTCGTCAAAGGGTGAGGGCGAGGTCCGGCACGGCTGACAGGGCAGGCAGATGCTCCCAAAGCCCATCAGCAAAACCAACGGGCCACAGAACCTGGACAGGCGGCGGACAGCCTCTCCCAGGGGCAGGGACGGCCGCGGTCCACAGGGGAAAGTCTAGGGACCTCAAGAACCACAGCCCGACTGGACCCATGCCTCATCCGGGGGCGAACTCGGTTCCGCTCGGAGAGCAGCCGCAGGTGTGGCCCCGGGAACAGCCCAGCTGGGCAGGACGTGTGTGTCTGCGCTAACCAGGTGGACCCTGGGGCTCACAGAGGCCAGGCAGGGGGTCACTGCTGGGCCCTTGGCCCCAGGAGCAGCAGGTAGAGCAAGTGACTCTCAGGCGCACACAGTCCCCAAGTCTGTGGGGCCCAGATTCAGGAGACCTCGTATCTGACAGGACCCAGAGCCTGTTGCTGTCCACACACAAGCAGGTACTCACAAGCCATACGCTGTCCCCAGCTGGTGCTCGGGCACCACGAACGCCACCATCGGCCACAAGGCACAGGCGAGCAGCGAGTAGGAGAGGCCCAGGAGGCTCTGAGGGAGGACGTGGGGGCTCAGGTTTAGCCGCGCCACACACTTGCGCCTCCCTGGGGTCAGAACTCACGCCCAGCACCGCAGCACTGGACCTGGCAGACCCCCAGCCCACTCACGCCCCAGGCCCCTCTGTAGTATGTGACAACAGTCCCGCACCCTCCGGTGACGCATGAGCTCCCGGACCCCACAAACTCTCTGGACCCCTTGCAGTACACGACCATGCCCGAGGCCACGGGCGGGCCCACACCCAGCAGAGAGCAGCTTTGCTACAAGTCACCAACACTGGCCGCCCTTGGCCTCCCGGTCAGCCGGCATCAAGGCCCTGGTGCCTCTTCACGGACCAACCCAGGGACTGACACAGCCAGGCCCGTGGCCCTGTGACACTCTGGGCTCGCGCCCGGCACCACAGAGAGTGACTGTGACACGTCACAGAGATCTGCTGCCACCAGCCCGGTGAAAGGGCTGAAGACCCCTGGAGCACCACGTGGGCTGTGAGGGGTGGGAGCCGACAGGACGGGATTCGCAGAGACGGGAGCGATGCCCAGTCCGGGATGGCCCCGGGGCGCCCGCAGAGGACACAGCCGTGTCCCCTGCCCTGACCCGGCACACACAGGGTCTCCCTTGGGTCCAGAATCCCAACCCTCTAGCTGGGGTCTCAGGACTGACACTGCAGCTGGTGTCACCTTTGACCCACCAATCAAGCCCACCTGGCTCTCCTAGGCCCCTCCCTCGGAGAGAGAGCCAGCAGGTGGCGTGAAGACTCGCCTCCAAGGGCGCCGTGTCAGCAGAGCCGCCCCACGGCATTGCCGTGGCAGCCGGAGCCTGTACCAGACCACGTTACCACGGCAACCCAGGGGTGAGCCCGCCCCACAGCAGTTACCATGGCAACCCAAGGGGTGAGCCCCGCCCCACTGCAGTACCATGGCGACCCAGGGTGAGTCCCACCCCTGCAGTTACCATGGCGACCCAGGGGTGAGCCCTGCCCCTGCAGTTACCATGGCGACACAGGGGGTGAGTCCCGCCCCTGCAGTTACCATGGCGACCCAGGGGCGGTCCCGCCCCTGAAGTTACCATGGTGACCCGGGGTGAGCCCGCCCCTGCAGTTACCACGGCAACCCAGGGGTGAGCCCGCCCCACTGCAGTACTATGGCGACCCAGGGGGGGAGTCCCACCCCCCTGAAGTTACCATGGCGACACAGGGGTGAGCCCTGCCCCTGCAGTTACCATGGCGAGCCAGGGGTGAGCCCCACCCCTGAAGTTACCATGGTGACCCGGGGTGAGCCCCGCCCCTGCAGTTACCATGGCGACCCAGGGGTTCCACAGCGTCAGGGCCAGCATCATGTGGGCAGCAAGCGTGGTGGCCACAGCACACAGGACCCACACGATGTTCCTCCCCGTCTTGTCCACCAGGAAGCCGAACACGGGTGACATGGGGGCAGAGATGACGCAGACGATGCTGCAGAGAGCCGGCACAGGTGAGGTGGGGGGGAGCCTCGCGGCCAGCCCCGCTGCCCCTCCTGGGCGCACCGATGGTTAGACGCAGCGACAGGCTCACAGCCCAGGCGGCTGGTCTCCCTTAGCCACAGCAGGTCCGGTCTGCACTAAGGCAGTGGACCCCCAGATCCTGTCCACGCTGCCCTCTGCTCCCGCCTAGACCACAGGGGCAGTGGCGGGCACCAATCACGCACCTGTTAATCGCACTGGCCGCCTGGTTGGAAAAGCCAAACTTCTCTATGAAGAAAACTCTGAAACAGGAGGAGAGACGTGAGCACTTCAGAGAGGGGGGGGGAGGGGGGAGGGCTGCCCAGGCCGTGCTCAGAGACGGGGGCAGCGGTGAGGGCTGTGGGCACTGCCGAGACCTGTAACAATCTGGCCGCGGGAAAGGCCACGGCGTGCACTCACTTTCCGAGGCCGATGAAAGGGAAGATGGCCACGTAGTAGCAGACGCACACAAGGAAGATGAGCCAGAGAGGCAGGGAGAAGTCCTTCACGTCGGTCAGCTGGATGACCTCGCCTGGGGGAGGGGCGGCACGGGCCGGCCCACTCAGGGGCTGGCCTTGACCACTCAGGTCCAAAGATTTTCCCGGCCGGAGACGTAGAGCAGTTGGGAGGCACAGGCCGGCCCATGTTCAACCCCCAGCACCACATATGGGCCCAAAGACCTCCAGGAGCGACGTCTGAGCAGAGCCCAGAGGCAGCGGGAGCACCTCCAGGTGGGGCCCAAAGTCCAACAGAAACTTTTCTGTTTTTTCTTTTTGGTTCTCACCCAGCAATGCTCAGGGGTTCCTACTGGCTCTGCACTCAAAAATTACTCCTGGCGGTGCTCGGGGGACTATATGCGATGTCGGGGATCGAACCGGGTCGGCCGCATACAAGGCAAATGCCTTATGCCTTCTCCACTGTGCTATTGCTCCAGCCCAACAAAAACTTTTCTAGGGAAACTATTGAACATGGCTTCTGGGACCACATAAAGAGATAGGAAAAACAGCCAGGGCGGACAGCATGGGGTTGCTGGCCTTGCCAGTAGACCCTGGCTCCATCCCTGGCATCATATCTGGTCCCCTGAGCACCTCCAAGAGAAACCCCTTGAGCACAGAGCCAGGAATGAGCCCTGAGTACAGAGCTGGGGAGTCAGCCCTGAGCACAGAGCCGGGAGTCAGCCCTGAGCACGCAGGAGCAGCCCTGAGCACAGAGTCAGGCAGCCCTGGCACAGAGCCGGAGTCAGCCCTAAGCACAGGAGCCAGCCGAGCACACGCCAGACGCAGCCCTGAGCACAGAGCCAGGAGTCAGCCGTGAGCACAGAGCCGGGAGTCAGCCCTGGGAGCACAGAGCCAGGAGTCAGCCCTGAGCACAGAGCCAGGAGTCAGCCCTGAGCACAGAGCCGGGAGTCAGCCGTGAGCACAGAGCCAGGAGCGGGGCCTGAGCACAGAGCCGGGAGTCAGCCCGTGAGCACAGAGCCAGGAGTGAGCCCTGGCTGCTTCCCTGAGTCCCAAACCAAGCACAGGTCCTTCCCTGGGCTCCCTCCAGGAACCCTCATCTCTTGCAAAGGTACAAAGTTCCGGCTAAGGGCTAAGGCCCACCTAAAGCACGGGGGTGAGGTGGGGGGCCGTGCCCCAGATGCCCCATAGGCAGAGACAGAGCCGGGACACGCAGGAACCAGGAGGACCCGGCCCCGCCCGCCAGGGGCACTGGTGCTGTGAGGACCCGCCCGCCCGTACCGTTTTGCCTTGCTCCTTGTGGAGGATCCTTTCCGCTCGCCGGTCCAAGTAGGCGAGCACCAGGGCACAGACGGAGAGACAGCACACAGGTGGCGCCCCTGGAAGAGAGCAGTTAAAGGGGGCTGAAAAGGTCATCCAGGGCCACTGATGCTGGCCAGGCACCCCGTGGCACAGGTCTCCACGAGCGGCACAAGAGCTTGGGGCTGGGGCCAGAACAACCCCTGGGCATCCCCCAAGGGGTTGTTCTGTGTGAAAGATGACTCACGGCCTGGGTACAGGGAGCAGGAGTGAAGGCTGTGTGAGCTGGGGACTCAGGGGCAGGGCGCCAGGTCGGGGTGAGGGCTGGAGTCGGGGCGTGTGCAGGGGTGAAGGCTGTGTGAGTCGGGGTCAGGGAGCAGGGGTGAAGGCCTGTGAGTCGGGCATGTCAGGGTGCAGGGGTGAAGGGCTGTGAGTCGGGGGCGTCTCAGTGCAGGGGTGAAGGCTGTGAGGTCGGGGCATGTCAGGGAGCAGGGGTGAAGGCTGTGAGTCGGGGCATGTCAGGGTGCAGGGGTGAAGGGCTGTGTGAGCAGGGGTGAAGGGCTGTGTGAGCAGGGGTGTAGGGTGCAGGGAAGGGCTGGCTGGCAGGTGTGGGTGCCCCCACTCGACAGCTCTGAGGGACCGTGACCAGGTTCCCGTCCCGGCCGCAGCCCTGCTGCAGGAGTCTCCCCTCCTCGCGTCCCTGCCGAGGGCTCCTGGTGCTAAAGCACTTGCACGTTCTCAGACTCCCCCTTCGGGACCGTACAGCGTCGGCAGGTGAGGGTGAGAGCGAGGCTCTGTGTAAGGCTCGGGCTGGGGATGGGGCTCCTACTCCACTGCGCCCGAGAGCCGAAACCCAGGGGCCCTAACGTCACCCAGCCCCATGGGCGGCCGCCAGCCAGAGAAAAGGCTCGGAGGGACGCAGCGAGCCTCGGAGCCTCTCAGCACTCCACGAGCAGGACCCGGAAGGGAGGCAGAGCTCGGGGGGCCTGTCCACATCCGGCCAACACCAGAGAGCGGACACCGAGCCAGGCCCTCGCCCAGGCGCTTGTCCCCACTGGCAAGGCCAACGTGCCCGGGGCCTCGACTCAAGTCAGCTAGAGGCAGCAACCGTCTGTGTCACAGGCCTGGGACAGCCGCGTGGCTCTGAGCGTCCAGTGCCAGTGGCCACAGCACAAACAGAAGTGGAACAAGAGCACCTACCGGGAGTCCTGGGAGGGGACAGGGTAGGGCAGGACATCGGTGACCCGGATCAAGCCCGGCCTCACTCACCGATCAACAGGGTGGCCCCGAGGGTGCCGTGGCCTGCGGAGCCCAGTGTAGCCTCCATGGTCGAATACAGCCACCCCATGAGGTTCATGTTGACGGTGCTGCCCTGGGGGGAACGGCGCCACACGCGTCTCACCCTCCACGGAGACAGACCGGGCGACACAGGCGCTCCCTGACTGTGCTCACAGAGAGCTGCTGGCCTGGCCACTACAGAGTTTTAAGCTCCTGCCAAGGCCGGAATGAAGCAGCGAGGGCCGGAGCTGAGCACAGCAGAGACGCCCGCCTTGCCCGGGGCAGACCCGAGTTAAGCCCCGGCATCGATACGGTCCCCTGGGCCCTACCAGGAGTGTCCCCTGAGCACTGCTGGTGTGGTCCAAAGAGAACAGAGAGAAGAAACTGCTCGTGCCGTAAGAAGCATTCACTGCGCCACACGCGCCTGCGCTGGGCAGCCGCAGCCTCCCGCCCTGCGGCCCGGCCGGCCCCACTCACGATCCGCGCCATGCTGAGCTGGAGCCCAAACACCAGGTTTAACTCTTTGCCTTTGAACCAGCTCACGGCGTACGTGTTCTGGGCCACCGCGAGGACTCGCCACCGATCCTGGAGAGGAGGAGGAGGGAGGCGGGAGCGATGAGAGCAGCCGGCCGGAGAGTCGCGGTCCCACGTCTGGCAGCTGCGGGCTGTGCGATGTCACAGCTGCTGTCTTAGCTACACAGTTGAAACCAGCCGTGTGCGTGTGTCTCTCTGTGTGTGTCGCGCATGAGAGAGAGAATGTATGAGCATGTATGTGTGTGAGAGTGTATGTGTGTGAGTGTGTGTGTCTGTGTGTATGGGTATCTGACTGTGTGTCTGTGTGTGTGAGTGCGTCTATGTGTGTATGAATACCTGTCTGTGTGTCTGTGTGTATGAATATCTGACTGTGTGTCTGTGTGTGTATATGAATATCTGTGTGAGTGTCTGTGTGCTTGAATATGACCGTGTGTGTCTGTGTGTGTCTGTGTGTGCGGGTGTGGGCACTGAGCCCAGCAGCACAAGGGAACCAGATCCACCTCAGGGGCTCTGGATGTGCTCAGGAACTGCACCCGGCTTGCCAGCGTGCCAAGCAAGGGCTCAGCCTGTGAAGGACGCCCGGCCCCAGAGACAAGCCCTGCAGCACAACAGCAAAGCATGACAGAAAAACACTATTTCTGAAGACTCGTGTCCTATTCTAGCCCCCCAGAATTAAGCGCGTCCACTCCAAAGTGCTGCCCCTAGGGGTCAGAGAGCACCGCGGGGAGGGTCTTGCCTTGCACATGCCCAACCGGGTTCAATCCCGGCATCCCAGATGGTCCCAGAGTATACCATGCGTGAGCCCCGTGCACAGAGCCAGGAGTCACCCCAGAACACCACCCGCTGTGGCAAAAAAGGGGATTTCCTTGACAGGATAATGCCAACTTTTACAGTTTGTGAACAGAATTCAAGGATTCCAGGTAATTCTCTAGAAAGATCAAAATTCTTTACATAAACTTTAATGAACAGGTTAACACTAAAATAATGCATTAAGATACATGAAATCACACTGGACTTACCCAAACACAAATCTTCCCAGTTCCATCAACCAAAAAGCGTTAAATATTCCACCAAGTGCAAAAATAACCTATAATGGAGAATATAATAGAAAGTCGATGAAAAAGTGACTCTGGGCATTCCAGATCCGCGGCTGATACGCCACGACTGAACGCCCCACGGCTACAACAATCCCTCCTGGAACCTGGAGCGCCAGTGACGTGAGCACAGAGGGTCGTAGCACCTGCGGGCAATCACGGCTTCGCTAACTCCAGACTGCCAGCGGAGGGCCGCCGCGCCCTTGACGCCACCCAGTCCTCACCTGTCCGGCGCACACAAAGCCGCTGAAGATGATGGTGCCCCACCTGAGAGAGGCAGAGAGAGATGCATGAGGGCAGTTCCCACGGGCCTTCCCACTGCTCTGACCCTCTGCCCCCGCCACGGATGCCCAGGCTACACCCAAAGTCTAGACATGGGGAGACGACAGCAGGCGCCCCATCACCATGAGGGGCAAACGGGAACTTCACGAGCCCATGCCCACAGGGGCCAGGCCAGAGCGGAGGAGAGGAGCCGTCAGCTCGCTGCACGTTTTGGATTCAGTGTTTCGGTCAAAGGTTTCCCACTGCTGAAGCTGACAAGATTCCAGAAGCTTCCGTAAAGGTCCAAGTTGAGGCCATGAGGATTTTCAACAAAACACAATAATCGGTCAAGAAGCAACCAGGCCTCCATTTAAAGCCGGAAATGCTAACGTTCCTGCTGAGAACCCATTACTGACCCCCAGGAAGTCCCGATGAAGTCACGTGAAGACGCCACGATTCTTAATAAAATCACGACAGTCGCCCATGTGATACCATCGCGCTGTGACGGTGCACGGTCTGAACTTTCCCTGAGTATCGTTCAAGGCTTCCTGCTGCTCCAGGAAACACGCGTGTCAAGGCCCTGACCCCTCCTGGGTCCAGGGCAGCGGCCACACAGTGCCCTGTGTGTCCCCAGCACTGGGTAAGACACCGCCCTCCAGCCTGGAGCCAGCCCAGGACGTCCGCTGACCACTGTCCTGTGGAGCTCGGCGGGCACTAGGCTCCTCCTGGACACTCTCCAACAGCAAGGCCCCGCCCACAGCTCTCCGCACCCCTGTAAGTCCCTGTCCCGCCCACACGCTCTCCACACCCCTATAAATCCTGTCCCCGCCACACCCCCTCTGTACCCCTGTAAGTCTCTGTCCCCTGCCACACCCTCTGCACCCCTGTAAGTCTCTGTCCCCGCCACACCCTCTCTGCACCCCTGTAAGTCCCTGTCCCTGCCACACCCCTCTGCACCCCCTGTAAGTCCTGTCCCCACCACACCCTCTCTGCACCCCTGTAAGCCCCTGTCCCTGCCACACCCTCTGCACCCCTGTAAGTCCTGTCCCGCCCACACCCCTCTGCACCCCCTGTAAGTCCCTGTCCCCCCACCACCGCCCTCCACACCCCCTATAAATCCTGTCCCGCCCACACCCTCTCTGCACCCCTGTAAGTCCCTGTCCCCGCCCACACCCTCTCTGCCCCCGTAAGCCTAGCCCCTTCTCCCCCCAGCCACACTGCACAACCCTCATCTGTTCACCCACAGCCTCTCCCGGTCCCCACACACAGTCAGAGGGACGTAAGCAAGCTGACCGCTCTTTCCCTCCACAGCAGGGAATGGCACAGGCCACCGAAGGTCCTGCTGTTCACAGAAAGGCAAGGCTGAGACAGGACACTGTGGCCTCAGCCACTTCTCCCGCCCGCAGCTGAGCTGGCTTGATCCTTGGTACCAGAGTCCCCAGAGAGCCACCAGGAATGGCCCGTGAGCAGAGGGGAGGAAGTAAGCTCTGAACACGCGGGCTGGGGCCCAACAGTAGAAAAACAACAGCGATGAGAGGCAGAGAGAAGGTCTGGATGAGGCTGGCGAGGCACAGGCATCTTGCGGGCAAACCTCAATGCTCAGAACCACGTCCCGGCGCGAGCTGGATCCAAATGTACCAGGGAGGAAAAGGAGGCCAGGGTGGCCGCGATGGGCTGAGACGGGCTCATCAGAGCAGAGAGCAGTGGGGATGGCGTGGCGAAGACTGAGCTCGTCCAACATTACCTGAAGTTCCAGCCACGTTTGAAAGATTTGAGATCCAATCCCAGACACATAGAAATCGTTTCAGTGATAATAAAAAAGACGAGATTCTCACAGTCAACCGGACACATGGTTGGACACTGTTCTCGTCCCCAGGCTCTGCCATGGCTGAGACTTGGTTTTGTTTCCCAGCTTACCGTATTCCAAACACTCGGTCTATCAGAAACCCGCCGAAGAAGCACAGGACGGACGTTGGGCCCACGAGTACCAGGCGTGAGAGCAGCATGAACTTGGTGGTGTTCACCTGCATGTCCTGGGAGAACAGAATGTGCTCCAGACGCGACTGACACTCAGAGCCTCCCTCCGCGCAGCCGGCTCTGTCACCGACTGTTCTGCAGATTTCATGGCAGCGGCAGGGATGCAGAGAACTTCCTGTGTCCACAGGGGCCTCTGGTGTCCAGGACCACGGCTGTGGGCACTTGCCTGTAACTCTCTGTCTCTGACCTGCTGCGGGGACCCCCACCTGGTGCGGGGTCACCTCAGTCACCCCTGCCACCATCCCCATCATGCCCACCGAGATTCCCTTCCTTCCTGCCTGCAAAGGGCCAGCTCTAGCCTTCTCCCCGCCCCAAGTAAAGAACAGAAGAATGAGTCCAGACAACACACAGGTAGCTGTGATGGTACAAAATCAGACTAAAGACAGCAACAGGACAGTGTCTTTCACTGCCTGTGAAACAGTAACAGGACAGCGTCTTTCAGTAACAGGACAGCGTGTTTCATTGCCTGTGAACAGTAACAGGACAGCGTCTTTCAGTAACAGGACAGCTGTCTCTCACTGCCGTGAAACAGTAGCAGTAACAGTGTCATTCACTGCCCCTGAAACAGCAACAGCCTCATTCACTGCCTATGAAACAGTAACAGCCTCATTCACTGCCCCTGAAACAGCAACAGCCTCATTCACTGCCCCTGAAACAGTAACAGTGTCATTCACTGCCCCTGAAACAGTAACAGCCTCATTCACTGCCCCTGAAACAGTAACAGTGTCATTCACTGCCCCTGAAACAGCAACAGCTTCATTCACTGCCCCTGAAACAGTAACAGCCTCATTCACTGCCCCTGAAGCAGTAACAGCCTCATTCACTGCCCCTGAGAACAGCCTCTCCTGCCCTGAAACAGTAACAGTGTCATTCACTGCCCCTGAAACAGTAACAGTGTCATTCACTGCCCCTGAAACAGTAACAGCCTCATTCACTGCCCATGAAACAGTAACAGTGTCATTCACTGCCCCTGAAACAGTAACAGTGTCATTCACTGCCCCTGAAACAGTAACAGTGTCATTCACTGCCCCTGAAACAGCAACAGCCTCATTCACTGCCCTTGAAGCAGCAACAGCCTCATTCACTGCCCCTGAAACAGTAACAGCCTCATTCACTGCCCCTGAAGCAGTAACAGCCTCATTCACTGCCCCCTGAAACAGTAACAGCCCTCATTCACTGCCCCTGAAACAGTAACAGCCTCATTCACTGCCCCTGAAACAGTAACAGCCTCATTCACTGCCCCCTGAAACAGTAACAGCCTCATTCACTGCCCCTGAAACAGTAACAGCCTCATTCACTGCCCCTGAAACAGTAACAGCCTCATTCACTGCCCCTGAAACAGTAACAGCCTCATTCACTGCCCCTGAAACAGTAACAGCCTCATTCACTGCCCCTGAAACAGTAACAGCCTCATTCACTGCCCCTGAAACAGTAACAGCCTCATTCACTGCCCCTGAAACAGTAACAGCCTCATTCACTGCCCCTGAAACAGCAACAGCCTCATTCACTGCCCCTGAAGCAGCAACAGCCTCATTCACGCCCCTGAAGCAGTAACAGCCTCATTCACTGCCCCTGAAGCAGTAACAGCCTCATTCACTGCCCCTAAGCAGCAACAGCCTCATTCACTGCCCCTGAAGCAGTAACAGCCTCATTCACTGCCCCTGAAGCAGTAACAGCCTCATTCACTGCCCCTGAAGCAGTAACAGCCTCATTCACTGCCCCTGAAACAGTAACAGCCTCATTCACTGCCCCTGAAAGCAGTAACAGCCTCATTCACTGCCCCTGAAGCAGTAACAGCCTCATTCACTGCCCCTGAAACAGTAACAGCCTCATTCACTGCCCCTGAAACAGTAACAGCCTCATTCACTGCCCCTGAAACAGCAACAGCCTCATTCACTGCCCCTGAAACAGCAACAGCCTCATTCACTGCCCCTGAAACAGCAACAGCCTCATTCACTGCCCCTGAAGCAGCAACAGCCTCATTCACTGCCCCTGAAGCAGCAACAGCCTCATTCACTGCCCCTGAAGCAGTAACAGCCTCATTCACTGCCCCTGAAGCAGTAACAGCCTCATTCACTGCCCCTGAAGCAGTAACAGCCTCATTCACTGCCCCTGAAACAGTAACAGCCTCATTCACTGCCCCTGAAACAGTAACAGCCTCATTCACTGCCCTTGAAACAGTAACAGCCTCATTCACTGCCCCTGAAACAGTAACAGCCTCATTCACTGCCCCTGAAACAGTAACAGCCTCATTCACTGCCCCTGAAACAGCAACAGCCTCATTCACTGCCCCTGAAACAGTAACAACCTCATTCACTGCCCCTGAAACAGTAACAGCCTCATTCACTGCCCTCTGAAACAGTAACAGCCTCATTCACTGCCTATGAAACAGTACAAACCTGTTCACAGCTGCTGCTTAAGGTGGAGCCCAGAAGCCCCACCGCCATGGCCCTGCTGCAGCAAACCCTGAATCTTCCAGGAGATGCAGCCAAGCAGCTAAACCTTACGGAATTTCCACTGCTAAAAACCTGGAGTGGGACCGAGCAACAGCACAGCAGGAAGGGCTTTTGCCTTGCACCGAGGCGGACCCAGGTTCAATCCCGGCATCCCAAAGGGTTCCCCAAGGATCGCCAGGAGTAATTCCTGAGTGCAGAGCCAGGAGGAACCCCTGAGCATTGCTAGGTGTAACCCAAAAAGACCCAAACGAATGAATGAAATTAAAACCCTGGAGCGCCTACTGGAGGCGGGGGTGGGGGCAGCAGCCTCCAGCCCCTCCACGGCTCAACTTCAGCCCTCACACACACTCTCTGCAGACACCAACTCCGCATAATCTCACGGGAGTCGGGTGGGCAACTCTCCGCCACCCCCAGACTTCCCCAGCCCAGCACTCCCGCCAGCCACAACTGCTAGTATCTCGGCTCTTTGGCCCAAACCATAGATCTGGAAGTGTCTGGCGAGTGCAATGAAACACTTAATGACTTCTCAGACAAGGGCTGACCAACCCTGTCAGTCAGAACAATGTTCACAGAAACTGATTTTCTAGATATGCTGATATGAATAATGCAACTCTGTCATCGAATCAAGTTTAATCCTAAAGTACATCAAAAGTTGCTGCTATATGGGCCTGGAGGCGATGGTCCAGTGGGTAGGGCGTTTGCCTTGCATGTGGCCAGCCCATGCAGGCCCGGGTTCGATCCCGGCATCCCATATGGTCCCCTGAGCACTGCCAGGAGTAATTCCTGAGTGCAGAGCCAGGAGAAACCCCTGAGCATTGCGGGTGTGACCCAAAAAAAGCCAAAAAAAAATAAGTTGCCGCTATAGGGGCTGGAGGCGATGCACAGAGGGTAAGGTGTTTGCCTTGCGTGGCCGACCGAGTTCGATCCCGGCAACCCATATGCCTCCCGAGCACTGCCAGGAGAAATTCCTGAGCCAGGAATAACCCCTGAGCATCGCCAGGTGTGACCCAAAAAGCAAAAAAAAAAAAAAAAAAAAAAAAGCCGCTATATTTTACATTAAAATTTTTTTTAATTATAAGTTATCCTAGCAAGTTATTTGCTCTTCTGAAAACTGATGACACAATAGTTGCAGTGGAAAACAAACACAGCAGGATAAGCCTGCTGGACTACGCCACAGCAAGGACACAGGACATGCCACAGCACCAGGAACCAGCTCTGCTCCGCCCCACGCGCAGCAGCCCCCGACGCCGGGCTGCGCCTCTGCCGCACCTGAAGCCACCAGGGAAAGCGCCAGGGTGCACTCACCTGCTTCACCTGCGTCTGGAGGGCCGCGGGGTTGTCGTAGCAAAAGTAGCTGCCTGGAGGGAGAAGAGGAGCAGCGGTGACTCAGCGGCAAATGCCTGCCCTGGACAGCTCCTGGGACCACTCGGGGGTGGCTGAATTACATCTCAGGACACAGGATGTGACTGCGTAAACTTGTGCTCCCTTGCCCTGAAATATCTTCTAGTGTCCCCAAATAACGGAAGGGAAACATGCAAAATCACTGAAGCCATCGAGAGCGCAGGCAGCAAAGCCGAGTTGAGAAATTAACAGGAAATGGGGGGCCAGAGCAGATCAGCACGTGAGCGACCTGGGTTCGATTCCCAGCATCCCATATGGTCCCCTGAGCACCGCCAGGAGTAATTTCTGAGTGCAGAGCCAGGAATAACCCCTGAGCATTGCTGGGTGTGACCCAAAAAGCAAAAAAAAAAAAAAAAAAAACTCCCTTAGGTTCCGTGTTTGCATTACTGGCCTCTCCAGGAAGCTGCTGCATTTTCTTTACAACTCCCATAACACACACACACACACACACACACACACACACACACACACACAGCTCCAAACATCCTCATCAGTTCACAGCACTGTTACTTGAGTTCACTGTGTATCTTGAGAGCAAATAAGAGTTTCACTCAAGACTAAACCAATACTGAAAGAGTTTTTATTCTACAAATTATCCAAGAGCAAATAATTTAGTGAAGGCCAGAGAGATAATGCAGGGTAAGGATGCCCCATGGAACCCAGCACCCCCAGGAGTAAGGCCTGAGCACCGCACAGTAGGAAAAAGAGGAACAGAGAAAGGTAAAGAAGTCCTAAAGGCGGGGCCAGAGTGACAGTACAGGGGGTAGTGGTTTGCCTTGCAAGGGTTTGATCTGCAGCATCCCACAGCGGCCCGAGCCTGCCAGGACTGATCCCTGAGTGCAGAGCCAGGAGTAAGCTAAGCATAGCTGGCTGTGGCTAAAATAATATAAAATGCATATATAGCAAGAAGTCTGGGGCCAGACCAGAATAGTACAGCAAGTAGGGTGTTTGCCTTGCACATGGCCGACTCACGTTCAATCCCCAGCATCCCATAGGGTGCCCTGAGTACTGCCAGGAGTAACCCCTGAGCATTGCCGGATGTGACCCCCAAAAAAAAAAAAACCCAGAAACTCCTAACGGATAAGGCTAGAACACAATAGAGGCTGGCAGGTTGGGGGAGAGGTCTGCCCTCCTGCTCCGGCTGCAGGCGAGGACCACTGCCCGTTTCCTACTCTGGAAGCGCCTGCTGAACTTCCAGAAGCATAAACACGCAGGCAAACATCATTTCCCAAAACTAATCTGAACGGCGACAATGCTGGATTCGGCTGTTGGGTTTTGCTTTGCTTTGGTGGGGGCGCACCCGGCGGTGCTCGAGGAGAGCCTAGAGGGAAGCGCGAGGAGGAACCGGGCGGCCGCGCGCACCGGCAAGACAGGACCCTTCCCGGGCACCGCCTCCATCGGGCGCGGCACGGGGGGGCAGTGCCGGTGTCCGGCAAGTGTCCGGTGCTGGTCTGGGCTCCCGTTTTAACTGCTGACCAGCTGACCCACGTCGCACTGGGAAGTAACGCACATGCTTCTCAAAAAGGGGGTTTGAGGGCGGAAAGCGGCTGCCAGGCGCCTGCGCCCGCGCACCCGCCCGCCCCCCAGGCGCTCCCCCGCGTGCCGGGGCTGCAGCGAGCGCCCCCATGCGCCGCCCGGCCGGGGCTGCAGCGAGCGCCCCCATGCGCCCCCGGCCGGGCCCGGGCAGCTGCGCAGGGATCGGGCCCCGCAGCCTGCGGGGCGGGCGCCGGGAGAGCCGAGGCCCAGGAGGCGCCCGCCCCGGCCGGGTCCCCAAGCCCCTTCCCCAGGGCCCGGAGCCCGAGCAGCGGCGGCCGCGGCCCGGCGCTCACCGAAGCCGAGGAAGCACATGAGCAGCAGCACCAGCAGCCGGTGCGCCAGGCGGCCGGGGTCGCAGATCGCGGGCAGCGGCGCGGGGGGCCGCGGGAGACCCGCCGCCCGCCAGCAACGCGCGCGCCTCCTCCTCCTCGTCCATCGTGCGAGGGCCGGCCGCGGCGAATGGACAGTCTCCGGCTCACGGAAGGGGCACAGTCACGTGACTGCCTGCCCACGTGATGCACGGTAGGACGCCACACGGATCACGTGGACACACGCGTCGGTGCGTCGTGGGGCGGGGATATTTGTTGTGGGCGTGGTGTTGGCGCTACGTCATGGGCGGGGCTAGTGGACGTCCCTGGGCGGGGCTTGGGTCACGTGGTTACGGGCGGGGCAGGGCTGGTTCATGTCGTGGGCGGCCCTTGGGAAGCTGAAGGCCGCAGGGAGTCGTCTGTCTTCCTGTTGGATTTATTCCCTTCACTATTTTTGCAGTTATGGAATATGTTGCTGCAAATACTCTTGTGCGCTTGTATGGGAGAGTCACGCCTATTGGTGCTCAGAGCTGACTCCTGGCTCTGTGCTCAGGGCTGACTCCTGGCTCTGTGCTCAGGGTAACTCCTGGCTCTGTGCTCAGGGCTCACTCTGGCTCTGTGCTCAGGGCTGACTCCCGGCTCTGTGCTCAGGGCTCACTTGTGGCTCTGTGCTCCAGGGCTCACTCCTGGCTCTGTGCTCAGGCTCACTCCTGTCTCTGTGCTCAGGGCTCACTCCTGGCTCTGTGCTCCAGGGCTGACTCCTGGCTCTGTGCTCAGGGCTCACTCCTGGCTCTGTGCTCAGGCTCACTCCTGGCTCTGTGCTCAGGGCTCACTCCTGGCTCTGTGCTCAGGCTCACTCCTGGCTCTGTGCTCAGGGGCTGACTCCTGGCTCTGTGCTCAGGCTCACTCCTGGCTCTGTGCTCAGGGCTCACGCCTGGCTCTGTGCTCAGGGCTCACTCCTGGCTCTGTGCTCAGGCTCACTCCTGTCTCTGTGCCCAGGGCTCACTCCTGGCTCTGTGCTCAGGCTCACTCCTGGC
>JAJIBD010011418.1:0-44158 GCA_021461705.1 Cryptotis parvus
GCCAGCACAGGTCAGCCGGTGCAAGGCAAATGCCCTACCCGCTGGACTATCGCTCCGCCCCCGCAGTACCTAGACTTTTGGGTGTACCCAAATAACTCAAATAACATACTGCACCTGAGATTTATTCACGCGTAGCATGTGCCAATTTATCCTTTTCTTATGAGTAGTATTATATACAAATTTTAGGTTTTTACCTAAAAATGCATTTATTCTCATATATATATATATATATATATATATATATATATATATATATATAATTTAGGTTTTTTTACATTAATTTTTAGTGATGTGTATTTGGAGTTCTGTTCCTTAAGCTTGAAATTTGTGTCTTTTTTTTTTTTTTCCCTCTTTGGTGTTTGGGCCACACCTGGCAGTGTTCAGGGGTTACTCCTAGCTGTGCACTCAGGGATCACTCCTGGGGATCATATGGCATACTGGGAATCGAACCTGGGTCAGCTGTGTGCAAGGCAAGCACCCTACCCCTCTGTACTGTCACTCTGCCCCACCTTTTTTCCCTTAAAGGCTTATTATTTTTATAGCTTTAACAGTTTTATATTTTTGCCATTACTTTACTGTTTACTCCTGCTTTATGTCAGTCAGTTAATTTTTTATATATTGAGGGGTAAGCTGAGTTTACAGCACTATGTTTTTGGAGTGCAGTTTAACATGAGACATGGTATATTTTTATTTCAGTTCATTTTAAAAATGTTTTCTATGGGGCCGGAGCGATAGCCCAGCGGGTAGGGCGTTTGTCTTGCACGCGCCAGCCCATGCTGGCCCGGGTTTGATCCCCGGGCATCCCATATGGTCCCCCCAGCACCGCCAGAAGTAATTCCTGAGTGCAGAGCCAGGAGTAACCCCTGAGCATTGCCGGATGTGACCCAAAAAAGCAAAAAAAAAAAAAAAAAAGTTTTCTAAATGGAACAGTATGCTAACAATTGTCGAGGGTACTAATACCAACCTAGAACTGAACATTAAATACAGGCAGAAAGATACACATGACAACCCTTTAATGTATGTTCTGTAATCCATAGTCCTGAAGGGAAGGAAAAGAGAAAGAGAGAGAAAGGGGAAGAAATAAAGAACCTGCCATGGAGGTGGGCTGGGGAGGGGGGGAGGGAACCGGGGACGTTGGTGGTGGGAGATGGGCACTGGTGGAGGGACGGGTGCTGGAACACTGTATGACCAAAACCCAAATATGAACTTTTTTAATTGTATATCTTTGTAATTGTATATCTCACAGTGGTATAATAAAATACTTAAAAAAAATGTTTTCTAGGGCAGAAGTACTTCTAGAGGGGCCGGAGCGATAGCCCAGCGGGTAGGGCATTTGCCTTGCACGCCGCCATCCCGTGCTGCCCCGGGTTCGATCCCCCGCATCCCATATGGTCCCCCGAGCACCGCCAGGAGTAATTCCTGAGTGCAGAGCCAGGAGAAACCCCTGAGCATTGCCGGTGTGACCCAAAAAGAAAAAAGTAAAACTTCTAGAGAGGAAGTACAGGGGTTCAGGCACTTGCCCCGCATATGGTTGACCTAGGTTTGATTCCAAGTACTACAGTTTCCTGATGGGTGTGCCCACAGAGCTGGACCCAGCACTCAAACGTTGTTATATGTGACCCAAAAACTCATTTAAAAAATGAGTACACCTTCCAGTTTCTTTGAGGTTTCTTCTTTGACTCATATTATTTAGCAGAAATGTTTTAACTTCTACAAATGAAGGACTTTAGAGAATATTTTATTTTTAGTTTGATTTTATGTCAGGAAACAAACTTTCTGTGACTTCGCTTTCTAGTAACTCGTAAGGGTTGGATATGACCCATTGTAAGTGTTTTGTGTGCCCCCTTGTGCACACTGCTGTTTGGGGGCAAGAAGTTCTATAAAATGTCAGTTAGGTAAAATTAATTGGTGGTTTTCTATATCCTTTGATTTTCTTGCTTATTTTCTCTCTACTGTTTGATCAGTTACTGAGAATTTTGAATTTTCCAGATATGATAATGATAGATTTTTCTTTCATTTCTGTTATCTTTTGTTTCAAATATTTTGAAACTTTAAATCATTTATGTTAATGCAGTCATTCTGTATCTGTCTCTCTCCTTCTGGCTAATTTATTTGCATGGCATAAATATATATACATATTATGATACCAATATCCAAGGTCAAGTGAAACATATATCAGGAGGTCTTGTCAAAAGTGGAAATTATCACAAACGTGTGGGAGTCAGAGATTAGGTAAGACAGAAAATGGAACAGTGTGCTAACAATTGTCGAGGGTACTAATGCCAACCTAGAACTGAGCATTAAATAGAGGCAAAAGGATACACATGCCACCCTCTTAATGTATGTTCTGTAATCCATAGTCTGGAAGGGAAGGAAAAGAGAAAGAGAGAGAAAGGGAAAGAAATAAAGAACCTGCCATGGAGGGAGGCTGGGGAAGGGGAGGGAACCGGGACGTTGGTGGTGGGAGATGGGCACTGGTGGAGGGACGGGTGCTAGAACACTGTATGACCAAAACCCAAATATGAACTCTTTAATTGTATATCTTTTTTATTTGTATATCTCACGGTGGTATAATAAAATACTTAAAAAATCATTTATGTTAAGGTAATGCTTTTACAATGGTGTCGACCACATTTATAGTCTTGGTGTTCACCACTTTAATGGCACTAAAATTCCCAAGACACCCCTGTGTGTGCCCCGAGCACCTGCCATGCACCTGTGTTTTACCTGCAGCCCTCCTTAATCTAATGTTCTCAGTTTGTGCTCCACTATCCAGAGTTTGGCATCAGTTGACAGTATCTCCGCTTTTGTTTTGTTTCCCTATACATCATAGATAAGGAAGATAGTCAGATCACTGAGTGCTTGCCCTTCTCTCTGGTGTATTTTGAGCAACATGACACCCTTAAGTTCCATCCTTCCAAGCTGCAACAACCTATCTGATTTCACTTTTTCTTAACAGTTTGCTTGGTATTACATTGCATATATCAACCACAACTTCTTTATTCATCTGTAGTTAGACATTTGAGTTGTGAAATTTTTTGAAAATCTTTGTTGAGATACTGTGGTTTACAATGCTGTTGATGGTTTCTTGGATTCCATTTCAACATGACACTCACCACCAGAGTGCTCACTTCCCTCCACCAGGGTCCTAAAGACACCTCCCATTCAGCTCTCCCCTTTCTCCCCCACAATCTCAGTTCTTTAATCTCAGAAACTTTAATATGAAGAAACACTTATAATTGCCATGTCTTTTAGGCATTGAGGGTCCTTTCCCAAGGGTCATTATTAGTGGCTGGTAGAGATTGTGGGCTACTTTTGGCTTATGATTGGGATTGCCTGGGAGACCACGGTATGCTCAGATTTTTAAAAATTTTTTTAACATTTTATTATACCACCGTGAGATACATACAATTAAGCGTTCACGCTTGGGGGTTTCAGTGTGCTCAGATTTTTTGAGTTACCTATTTATCCCCAAGATTGATCTTTGGTCTTCATTTAATCACTGTGTTTAGTCCATTAATATTTAATTTATTGTCTGAATATATTCTACTACTTTATAATTCTCTGTGCCCCCCCTTTTTTTTTGCTATTTTGGGTCACACCCAGCCATGCTCAGGGTTACTCCTGGCTCTCCACTCAGGAATTACTACTGGCAATGCTCGGAGACCATGTGGGATGCCAGAGATTGAACCCAGGTTGACTGTGTGCAAGGCAAACTGTACTGTGCTCCTACCCCTGATTTCCTTTCTTTTTGGGTTACTTAAAAAGAAGTGCTGGGGCCAGAGAGATAGCCCAGCGGGTAGGGCGTTTGCCTTACACGCAGCCGGCCTGTGCGGCCCAGGTTTGATTCCCGGCATCCCATATAGTCCCCCAAGCACCGCCAGGGAGTAATTCCTGAGTGCAGAGCCAGGAGAAACCCCTGAGCATTTCCCAGGTGTGACCCCCCAAAAAAAAATCAAAAAGAATATATATATATATATATATAAAAGCACTTTCTTTTTATATATATATATATATATATATATATATAAAAGCACTTTCTTTTTATATATATATATGAACACTTTCTTTTATATATATATATATTTATATATATATATAAGAAAGTGCTTAGGGGTTACTCCTGGCTCTGCACTTAGGAATTACTCCTGGTGGTGGTCTGGGGACCATATGTGGCAACTTGGGTTTGATCCCAAGTTGCCACATGCAAGGAAAACTGTGCTATTGCTCCGGCCTCTGTTTTCCTTTCCATTTTACTCTTTTCTTTTTAGATTACTTGAATTTATTTTACTTGAATATCTTTAGTACTTTTTATGGGGTAGGGGACATATCAAGCAGTGCTTAGGGATTACTCTTGACTCTGCTTGGAATCACTCCTGACGGTGCTCAGGGGACTATGTGGGTGCTGGGCATTGAACCTGGGTCGACTGTGTACAGGCAAGCACCCTACCTCCTGTACTATCTCCACAGCCCAGAAATACATTTTATTTTTTGCTTTTTTGGGGTTCACACCCGGCGACACTCAGGGGTTACTCCTGGGTCTTCGCTCAGGAATTAATCCTGGCGGTGCTCGGGGGACCATGTGAGATGCCAGGGGATAGAACCCGGGTCATCCGCGTGCAAAGCAAACACCCTCCCCACTATGCTATTGCTCCAGCCCCCCAGAAATATATTTTTAACTTACATGTTGACCTTTTGATCTTATATGTTAAGATTTTTGTTATTCTTGGTGAGAATTGTAGTATTATATCTAACTTTTCATGTACTTTATATAAATTTAAAAATCACAGTTACGTATTTTTAGCTACTCCTTTTATGTTATGGTGCCTTATATCATAGCTGTATACATAAAAGGTCCTGAAAAGATCATGCATGTGATTATGTGTATTTATTTTATGTTGTATAATGTAATTAGGTGCATTAGTAATAATAGTTACAAAGGAAATTCATTTTTCCCCCGTTTTGGGGGTTACAGTGCTGGGGACATTGTTGGTGTGAAATGTACACTGGTGGAGGGATGGGTACTACAACATTGTATGACTGAAACGCAATCATGAAGAGCTTTGTAACTGTCTATATCATGGTCATATAATAAAATTAAAAAAAAATCTTAACCTGAATTTGTAATAAGTATATTTGAAACATTTAAGCATTATTAGCTGCTACTCATGTTTCCGCTGATAAGGTGGGGTATATAGAACTAACAACTTTTAGCCATGTTTTGTTTATATTTTAAAATAACATGTTTTGTTTCTATAACAAGCTAGTTAAGAATCTATTTGTATTATAGTAGTAACTTAAAATGGAATCAAATGTGAGTGAATAAGATTCAGAGTAAGGTAATATGTTGTTACAACTGGTATTTGCTCTAGTCTTTTATGCCTATCAGTAAAACTTAAAAAAATTTTTTGGGGGGTGGGGGTCACTCCTAGCTGTGCTCAGGGCTTGTTTCTGGCTCTGTGCTCAGGGATTATTCCTGATGGTGCTTACGGTACTCACATGTGGTTCTGTGTATCAAACCCAGGCTGGCCATATCATGTGCAGGTCGAAGTGCCTTACTTCCTGTGCTCTCTCCAGACACGGTAAAATGTTCTTTTTTAAACTTACCCAAAATTCATTTTGTGTGTATGTTTGGTTTTCTTTGCTCATAGAAGGGATATTTTATGACTAAATTCAGTTACTATGATTATATTCAGAGGAACAGCTGGGTCAAGATACCTTTGCATAATACTTCTAGATCATATTTTAGACCAGTCTCTTGGTGAACTTTATCTCTTGGGCCCCATTAGATGGTATAGGGATATAAAATAAACTAAATAACATAAAGTTGGATTGTCTAGTTGAGGAGATAATACTAGTTATGTTTATTTCTGCAAGGGTTTAATCTATTGAGGCCTTTAGATAGTGGATAGTAAGCAAATAATGGCTATACAGTGGACATCTGGCATAGTGGATGGTAAACAAATAATGGATATACAGTGGACATCTGGCATGGTTGAGCCTTACAAGAGAGTAGTAATAGAATAGTAAAAGGGAAGGTATTAGTAGGGTAGTAATATTAGAAATAAAATCACTTTGGAAGCAGCCTGTATATGCTCAGTTAAAGCAACTAGGCCTTAAAATTTTCTTGTGAAATGCCTATCTTATTGCCCTATGTGCATAAAATATAGTTTATGTAGAATCAAATCTAGAAATTAGAAGCACAATTTAAAAATAGTTGTTTTTATTTTTTGAAAGAGAGATTAGTAATATTCTTTATGACTTAAGGATTTATTTTTTTTTAAAAAACCATGTAGTATTATAGAGTACTGGGTTTTGATTCTTAATTTTTCACAAAGAGAAAAAGTAGTAATATTTAATTCCTGCCTGTTACATTAAGTGCATATCTCTGAATTAGACTAAATTTATTTCAGTTTCTTGAGACTACTCTGGTTCATAGAATTAAGTAATCTAGTATTTCAGAGTTACTCAGCATGGGATTTCCACTTACAACTACTTGATTTTAAGACCTATGTTTTAAAACTCTTGACACAGTATTATGTATACTGTGCATAACACATCATCAGATACCTGCTGCAATAGGTATACTAGTTGAATGTTTGAAAACAGATAAAAGTAAGACATAATAAGTTACCAGAGATTCCTTCTTACTTGTGATTGTCTAGTAGCTCCTTCAAGACTGTTACATACAGTATAGCCTTTAGTCTTTAAAATAAAGAACATACATACATAAATAGGTAAATCATTGAGTGAAGTGATCTGGAAAAATTAGCACAAGAAGTTGAAAACGGGCATTTTTGGTGAAAACTTCTGTCTTTTGGTTCCACATCTTGATTAAATCTATTTTGCTTGGTTGTTTAAAAAAAGTTCCAAACAAACATGATTTGAAAACACAAGTAGTGGCGATTTTAAGAAGGAAAAATGTATTACAAGTACATCACCTTCAGATTATTATTAATGTATTATCACTGTTGATGGCTTTGTTTACTTGCCAACAGACTTCTTAATTCCACAGTTACAAAAATACGCTTTTAATATATGAAATCTCTTTTATGTCAGAAGTACAATAAAACTAGAGCAGATAAAGTTTATTTGGGGAACAGGTAGGTGCACTTGATATTTTCACATTAAATTCTCTATTCATATATACATACATATTTGAAATTATATTGTTAACTGAGCAAGCCTCAATTGTGAAAATTATCTTTAGAGAGATTTTGGCCAAGAGTGAGCATAATTCTTGTTCCTCCCGCTGCTTCAAATGGAAATTTTAGGGCATCTCATTGTGAAAGTATTTCCTTAAATAATGCTTTATAAAAAAAAACCCTGAGTTTTGCTTTCCCCCTTTAAAATAGCTTTCTTGAGTGCTTCATTGGGTTATAGTTGAAGCATCAATTTGCTTTACCTGATTTATTGGATTTTTTCCCTTGAGGTACAGATTTCTGATTGTTAATGACATCCTAACTTAAGCTAAATAAAATGAGTATAATAGTGATGAGTTTTGTGAATAATTAAAGAACTTGGATGGATTTGTCCACAAGGTTATTTTCCTGTATCTTTTGAATATTTTCTCCTAATTTTGTAATCTTTTATCTGTATCTGTTTGATTATTGTGTCCTAGTGCCTCAAGTCAGTAAGAATGTATTACATATTTACTACGTGGCAGATACAATTTTAGTTGCTGGGAAGCCAGGGATGAATTAAGACAAAGTTGGTATTTTCTTTTATGTTCCTCAAGGAACATAAAAGAAAACAAACTGGAGATTTAATTTTTCAGAAGTTTTTATGTAGTTTGGCATTTGAAAAAAAATGCAGCAGAATTTAATTTTCTCTTTAAAGTATTAGCAGCTCTTGATTTCTCAAAAGGTTTATTCTAGTATCTAATTTAGTCTTTGTATTTAAAAGTGAACTTTCATGTAAAATGGCCGAACAATTTTGTTTGGTTTTGGACCACACCTAGTGGGTGCTCAGGGACTACTCCTGGCTCAATGCTTGGGAGTCACTCCTGGTTGTGATTGGGGCACCCCATATGAGTGCTAGGAGAGAATGGAACCAAGGTTGGCTACATGCAAGAAAAGTACCTTGGGGTCGGAGCGATACCCCAATGGGTAGGGCGTTTGCCTTGCATGTGGTAGACCTGGGTTCGATCCCTGGCATCCCATATGGTCCCCTGAGCACCACCAGGAGTAAATTCCTTGGTGCAGAGCCAGGAATAGCCTATAACCTCTGTATCTCTTTGATCCTAGAGTTAAAAAAATTTTTTTCCTATATATTTCACTGTTTGTTCTCTAATATCGTTTAAACTTTCTAAAATATGATGCACATTAGTTTAACACAATGATGCCAGTATATACCACAGGTGACTCACAGTCGAATGTAGTTTAAGACAAACTGCAGCATCAGTATGTTAACTATCTCCTGGCCCCCACAAATCTTATTTCTCTTTTTTCTGTATTTTTGTGCTACACCTGCTGGTGCTCAACGATCACTCTTGGTGGGACTTACCATATGTGGTGTGATTGAACTCAGGTTGACCACATCCAAGGCAAGCACCTCACTGTATTATGGCTTCAGCCGCGAGCTCTTATTTTTAAATGAACAAGTTTTCTCTAAAATCTTCTAAAACTTTTTAGTTTTCTAATTATGGTGGCAAAATACACACTGTCAAGATTTTAGTCAAATTTGGGTTTCTTTTGGCAACTGTTAATAAAAATAATAGATATTTATTTCATATTTTATAATTATAATAGTATTTATAATCGTATTTCATAATTACATAGTTATATAAGTAGTCATAATATAATAATTTAAATTGGAATACTAATTTTCTTAATGATAGTCTAGACATTCTGATATTCATCAGCTCAGTTTTCAAACTAGTCACGTAGTAGGAAGACTGGAAAGAAAACTGAGGGACCAGAGCAGTAGCATAGCATGTAGGGTTTGCTTTGCACATGACCAACCAGGGTCAATCCCTAACACCTCATGGTCCCCGAGCCCAATTGGAGTGATCCCTGAATGCAGAGTCAGAAGGAAGCACTGATCACTGCAGAGAGTGCCTCCCCCAACCCCCAAAGAAAAAAAAGGGGATTTAAATTGGGACCAGAGCAGTTAAGTAGTACAGTGAGTGGGTAAGGGGACTGGGGCATTTGCCTTGCACCCAGCTGATCCAGGTTCAATTCCTGGCACTCCATATCATCCCCAAGCACTGTCAGGAGTGATCCTTGAGTGCAGAGCCAGGAGTAAGCCCTGAGCCGCATTAGGTGTGGTCCATAAACAAAAAAGACAGAAGGCTCAGTCACTGTATTAGACATCTGGCTTACTTAGAGCAGTAAACTTTTTTCTGCAAAGGGCTAGGTAGTAAATCTTTTAGTCTTGCGAATATTATGAAGTCTCTGTCATTCTAACAAGACAGCAACCTTTATGGCTAAATGAATGTGGCTGTATTCTAATGAAACTTTATAGACACTGAAATTTGGATTTTCATCCCTCCCCAAACCGTCTAGAAACTTCCTATTCTTAGCTAGGTCACAGTTCGCATATCCTGTTATACACTACAGATTAAATGAAGGAGACATGGGATTTATTTCTTTAGGGATCTTTATAGTTTGGTATGAGAATTCACTTAGATTATTTGAATTAAGTATATTTGAGTATACTTTGTATTTTGGGACTATATAGGGTAAAGAAAGTTTGGAAATGTTTATTGTTAATAATACTGGGACTTAATAGTCCTTAGACCTTTATCAGGACCGAGGGAAGTAAGTTTAGCCTTGCATTGTGACTTGACCATATTAGCTTGTCTGAACGTGTTGCTATGTTTCAGTTTCTGCCTTAGTCCTTTGCATGTCCTTTCCTGTTGGTTTAGAAGCACCTCCTAATCTGTGCTACGCCTTCACCGTTTCTGTCTTATGATCGCTCTGATCAAAGCTTGATGACATTTACTATTTCCATGAGCTTTCAAATTAGTCTGAATTTCTTCGTTCTTAAAACTCATTGGGTTTGTGCTTGCTGTCTTGAACCTGCCTGGCTACATTAGGCATAGGGACTGCACTATGTGAGTTAAAAATCTTCTGAGGATGTGTTTCAGGGATCAAATGCAAGGCTCTCACATGCTCTACCACTGAGAAACAGTCCCTGCCCTTAATTTTTTAATATTAGAAAAATAAAAAAGTATATGTACATGATTTTAAAAAAGGCTCATACCTTTAAGAAAGATTTTAAACAAAAAAGTGAAAATTCTTCTCCCTGGCTTCTAGTAACACTGTTTTGATGCACAAATTTTATGCAGTGATAATGTATATATCATATATGCATATATATAAATGCTAGACATATATGTCTTATATATGCATATGTAATATACTCCTTTATTCAAGACATATGTTTTGTAAATGTATGGCAAGTTTAGCAGAATGGTTTCTTGCTGTATACAAATTGCAATTATTGCTGAAAATTGTTTTCAAAAATTGAAGGGTGCTCCCAAGCAGGGCTCAGGAGGCCTGGGAGCCAGCTTGGCTGGCAGTTCAATGTGACAGTCTGAGGATGCAGTGTTACTCCTTGCCCTCTGGGATTATACTTGGCAGTGCTTAGGGCCATGCTCATGGGAGCCAGGTGGTACCAGGAATGAATATGGGATCTATTGAATAGATGGCATGTAACATAGCCCTTATACTGCCTTCTGGCTTCAGGTATATTGTAATTTAATATATTCATTTAACATAGGAAGTGGTAGGAAAGGTATATATGTAGAATTGAGACTTGACCTTATTTTATTATAAAATATTCGTAAAATGCCAGGAATGCTTTGAAGTGCTTTGGATAAATTAAAAAAATTTGCAGAAAGTGTTTTATCTTGATATTAAATTGAGATACAGTTAACAGAATTTTCAGAATGATCTGTTATTTGTATATAGCGTGAAGTGGTTATAGTAAATCTAGTTAATATATTAATATTTTGGCCCATTTAAAATGTTCTAGAAGGGGCCAGAGAGATAGCCCAGCGGGTAGGGCGTTTGCCTTTGCACGCGGCCGGCCCATGCCGGCCCGAGTTCGATCCCGGCATCCCATATGGTCCCCCGAGCACCGCCAGGAGTGATTTCTGAGTGCAGAGCCAGGAGTAACCCCTGAGCATCGCCGGGTGTGACCCAAAAAGCAAAAAAAAAAATGTTCTAGAAGTTTAATTGTGACATAGTTTACAATGGTACTGAAGTCCTTATTTTATAGTTGCAGAATATTGTATCAAGCCTTCCACCAATGCTTATAAGATCACACCCTCATTTTCCCTTGGTCCCTTTCCTCTCCCTAATATCCCCTTAGTTCTCCATTCTATTGCTCATGCCTCAGGATTTGTTTTCATTGGGGATTCCCTAATCCCTTTTTTGTTCCTTTATACCTTAAATATGAACAAGATCATCCAGTATTTATCTTTTGTATTCTGACTCACCCTGTAATTCCATCCAAGTTGCAGCAAACTGCAAAATTTCATCTTTTCTTAGAGTTGAGTAGTGTGAATATACCATAATTTCTTTATTCACTGATCTTTTGGTGGGAACTTGGGGTGCTTCCACATCTTGGCTATTGTAAGCAGTGTTGCAGTGAACATAGGTGTGCACATATATTTCGGATTAATGTTTTTGTGTTGTTGGAGGAGATTCCCAGGAGGGGAATAGCAGCGTCATATGGTGATTCTATTCATATTGTGTTGATTCTCCAAACACTTTTTTGGATAGGCTGAATCAGCAGTGACTGAGAGTTTGTTTTTATCACATCCCTCCCAGCACTTACTAGTCTTTTAGTTGTTTTTTTCACATTGGCTATACAGATTTCCAGTCATTTTCATATAGACTGTTCTTGCTGGCGTGAGGTCATATCTCATTGTTTGGGTTTGATTTTTCCCTGATAATTAGTAATGATAAAGACTTTTCCATACGCCTGTTGGCCTTCTTTATGTGCTCTGTTTAAGGAAATATATTAATTCTTTACTACAAAACTGTAGTAATCCAAAGTGTATGGTTATATATATTAATCAAAACTGGAACAAAGAGTTTCAGATTAATGCAATAGACTTAAGACCCAGAGATATGTGGGTTCAGGTATATGGTCAGTTAATATATGACAGAAGGGGCTAAGTGTATGAACTAGAGCAAGAAGAGCCTCCTCAACAAGTGGTACTGAGAAAACTGGTTAGCCACTTGCAAAAGTCTGCTAAGTCCCCATCTCAGGCCTTACACAAAGATGACTTAAAAATGAATTAAAGACCTTGATATCAAAATAGCCTCTATAGGGGCCGGAGCGATAGCCCAACGGGTAGGGCGTTTGCCTTGCAGGAGGCCGGCCTGTGCTGGTCTGGGTTCGATCCCCGGCATCCCATATGGTCCCCGAGCACCGCCAGGAGTAATTCCTGAGCAAAGAGCCAGGAGAAACCCCTGAGCATTGCCGGGTGTGACCCAAAAAAGCAAAAAAAAAAAAAAAAAAAAAGCCTCTATAAATTAGGTCATGGGAATCATAGACAGGACCTCCAAAATCTTGACTTCAGAAAAGTCTTTAGTGATTCAATTTTATTGTTAAAGAAAACAAAAGCAGAAATGAACAAAAGGGATGACATCAACCTGAAAAAAGCTTCTGTCCTGCAAAAAAAAAAAAAAAAAAAGACTTAAAAGACACTCTGCTGGTTGGGAGAGAATATTTGCCTACCATGCACCAGAAAAAGGTTTAATATCCAGTATATATTGTAGCACTCTCAAAACACAACAGACAGTTCTATAAAAAAAAAATTTGAGACGATGAGCAGACATTTTCTCAAAGAGGATATAAAGTTTGCTCTTTAATTTTTTTACTGAACTCTTACGGTTGACGTGCAGTGACCTCATCCCTAAACCACGGACCTGTCCAAGATCCTTTGTCACTGCCGTTGTGTTATCCTGTTTACCTTTCCCCTCCCTGCCACCCCCAGCACTCCTCCTTTCTTGACATTCTTTTTTCTGTAATTTAGGACCAAGAATATGTCTTCATTTGATACATTCCATTCCCTTGTTTTCTTAATTCTATACTACAGATAAGAACATTCCGGATTTGTCTTCTGCCTCTGACTTTCCTTGACATGATGATTCAATCATTAAGAGATTTTTTAATGTTCCTTTTTGCAGTTCATCAATAAATGCTGGAGTTCAGAGGTGACTACTAGAGTATCCACCCGCACGGCAGAGCCTGGCAAGCTGCCCGTGTCGTATTTGATATGCCAAATACCAGTAACAATTATAGACCTCATTCCCATAACCTGATGGAAATGTTTGAGGCTCTTTATGTTCCTGGAGCAAGCAGATGCCCTTGGGCTCTACTAGCATGAGATAGGACATATGGAGATGTTACTGGTGCCTGCTCGATCAAATCGATGATGAATGGGAAGACAGTGATACAGTGATTTTCCCCTCTAAAACAATACATTTTTGAGATTAGGAATAGCTTGTATTTATGTAATTAGAAGAGTTTATTCAGCGTAAGCATCTTACTAAATTTAACCACCTTTTAACTGTTTATAGTAATTGCCTTATCTTAATACCTTTTTTTTTGTATGTTACATAGACTGGAACAATTTCCTCAGTTTACCTTGAGTTGTGCTACTTTCTTTAGGGGCATTGTCACACCTGGTGGTTCCCAGGGGCCTTTGAGTAGTGATGCTGCTGGGGATTGAGCCACAGTAGTTGCACGCAAACCTTACCCATGTACTCTCTGGCCCAAGTTGTGCAACTTCGTAATTAGTTGTTTTTCTTGATATGGTCTTTTATTTGAATATTAATGCAAATGTACCATAAACTCTTGGCTCTCACTTTCTGCTTGTTGGATAGTGTTCTTAGGGAGGTGATAGAATAATCCAGTGAGTAAGGCATTCAGTTTGAATCCCCAATTTGTTATTTGTGACTCATAAAATGGAGATCATTAAAGTACTTAAGTGTTGGGTCACAATACAGTAACATTCTTACATATTGTAATTCCCATTTTAACTTGGGGAAACAAAGCACAGAGGTATGGATAACATACACAGAATTATATACCTAGTGAATGGCAGATCAAGGTTTTAAATTTGGTAATAGAGCTTTTTTTTTAGTTTTTGGGGTCACTCTGGCAATTCTCAGTGCTTACTCCTGGTTCTGCACTCAGGAATTACTCATGCTGGTGCTCAAGAAACATATGGGATACACGGGATGGAACCTGGGTTGGCTGCATGTAAGGCAAAGCCCTCTCCTCTGTACTATTGCTCTGTACTCCTTGTGTTTCAACCATTATATTCCACTGGGTCTTTTAGAAGCCACAAGGAAATGAAAGAAATATTTAGAAATAAATAGCTTTGGCGAATTTTGAGAAGGTTTTGAAATACCAGGTTAAATTAATACATTTTATTAATTCATAAGCTTTATGACAGCTGGAGACATAGTATAGTGGCTAGAGCACTTGCCTTGTGTGGGACTAACTTGGGTTTGATCCCCAGCACCTCATGTGGTCTCCCAGGCCTTCCAGGAGTGGTGCTTGAGTTCAGAGGCACAAGTAAGCACTGAGCACCATGGGGTATGGCCCCATAAAACAAACAAACCACAAAAGTAATAGATTTTATTCAGTAAGTGTTAGAGAATCATTGAAAATCTTTGAGGGAAGTAGTTATATAAACAGTGAGAGCAGAGTATAGGAATGGTGAAATAAGAGGAAAAAGGCAAAAGCAACTAATTTTTTAGCATTAGAACAAGTTTCAGATTATACAGGCTATGGGGATGGTGTATGTCTGTTTCAAGGGCTTGATACAAATGAGACCCTAACCAGGAAAGCCTTTCGTAATTAACTTGCATCTAAAATAGCAGCTCTGTACAGTCTGCTTCCCAGCTTCTTTGGTTTTCCCCAATATTAGCAGCTAACATACTACTTGTTGGTTTTATGTACTTTTTCTATTAGAATATGTTCGTATCAGCTATTTTCATTTTCATTCTTTTTTATGGGGGGTTACACACACTTGGTGAGGCTCAGGTCTTAACTCCTGGCGTTGTGCTCAGGGTCACTCCTGGCAGTGCTTGGGAACCATGTGGAATGCTGGGAATTGAATCTGGAATACCCATGTGCAAGATAAGAGCCTGGATCCTCATTTCTATTTCTATAATAGATTCCTAGTAAATGAGGGTTTGTGTGTGTGTGTGTGTGTGTTTGATGTTTTAATGAATGAATGCCATCAAAGGTAATCAACACAAGATGAGGAATAGAGAAGGTAATAGAAACACAAAGTTCAGAATAGCTTGAGTATACGTCTTTGGATATATGTATCAAATGGTTCTAAATTATGCCTAATGCAAGGGAGAGAGAGTTGATGCTAATGATGTGGTTATTAACAGATTCTTCAGGATGGGTACACTGATTGATAATTAAGATAATTAAAGTTCCCTTTGAAATTTGAAATTTTAAGTTCTGTTTCCTATTTAAATTTTATTGCTTTTGTCAGTCTTTGGAGATTGGTATTAGAATTCTGATATTAGCAAATGTCTGTTGGCTATAAATGGCTCTTGTTTATTTTAGTGTTTTCAGAACTGAAATGGGTACTGAGGAAGGAGCTATGGCATACTTAGAAACCAAGGTAGCATGAACTTTGGTCACAGCTGGCTGATGGCGTATATGCTAGAGGGCTAAGTCCTTGCCTCACGCAAAGCATTTCCTCTTACTGTTTGTTTTGGACTTGAATTTAGTGTAAAAATGTTGCTAGTCCCTCATTTAGCCTGATTAAGGGATGAATAATAATAATTACTTCCTCTCTTAAAGCTTTCTTTCTTGCTGTTTTTTGTTCATAATGAAGTTTTTCTATAGGGTCATGTCTTCTCAATTCCTGTTTGTGTCTCGCACGATTCAATACTGAGATTTCTGTTCATTTAATTTTATTGAAACGGTTCTTAAGAAGGAAATACCGTGACTTCTACATTCTTTCCATTTAATCCTCAAGGCAGTCCATAGGCAGCAGCATTCCCAAACTTATTTGTCTTCTGAAATGTTCTTGTTTCCTTCTGCTGCATCTGCTGTGCACTAGGGGTTCTAACCTGTTTATACACAGGTTGTTTCTGAATTTCTCTGCCCCAGAAATCTAAGATACTCTGACATAAACGGATGTATAAAATTTCCTGTTAATACCTTCTAGTTATATCAAATTCGGGTTTGAAACAACTAACTATATTTTAGTTTCCTAAGCATGGAATTTGGGGAAGTCATAATGATGATGCTATTTAGTTTGTCCATTCTCTATTCGTACACACTCACAATTACCTTATTAATTTTGCAGATGAAGTAGGAGAGATTCAGACAGTTCAGTAACTAATTTTAAGTAACTCGATTTACAGATGTAACTGATAGAGTTACAATTGATCTGGAGCTGGATCTTTCTCCTATAAACATCAACATAACACTTGTAGACTCCCACTTGGACCCCGCTGACCTCTTGAATTGGTGTGAAATGATTCATGTTTTTTGGTTCTAGCTGTCTTCCACACTTGGTTTCAAATGGTATGACAACAGGTACTCAGTATGTCTTCATTACATTTCTTTTTTCATCTATAGAATGGTCCTAAAATTTGTTCTCAATGTAAGTATGTCATTTCCCTTATTGTCTTCAGAATAAATCCAAAATTCTTGTCATAGCATTCAGGTCATTCTGTGGCTAAGTCATCATGATGTTGTGTGGTTCTTTCATAAGTACGCTTTTTGTCAGTCTGTTTTCGGGTCACATCTAGCAGTTCTCAGGACTTATCCCTGGTTCTGTGCTCAGGGATTACCCCTGGTCGGGTCAGAGAACCATATGGTTTTCTGGGGGGTCAAATCCAGGTCAGCCAGATGCTAAGCAAGTGCCTTATGCACTGTACTACCTCTCTGGCTCCTCTAGGTACCATTTTATAGTTCCATTATAAGTTAATGGACCCTAGACCTACATTGCACTTTTGTTTTCCTTTGGTTTGGTCTTTTTTTCTCTGTCACTGTCAGGTTCCTGTTTTTCAGAGTTAGATCAAGTGCAACCTCTTTCATAGAACAGTTCATCATCTAGCCACTTCTCTCTTTGGTTACTGTTGTTTGTGATAAGCACTTTGGCTATGACCTCTTGTATGCAGTCAGCCTCTTAGATGGCTATCAATTGATCTTACCTTCCTTGTGTACCTGTCCTGATGTGAGCGAGCTGGATCAAGTGGCTAAATTTTAACAGGAACACAGCAAAAGCAGTGGATGACATACCAAAAAAATTGTCACTTAGATATTGTTCTTCTTTCCCACTTGTTGAGTGCTCATTCTGTCAGGGGAGCAGCTTGGTGTATTAAAGAATTCCTTTGGAAAGCCCCCAATGACAAAAATGTCTTTGGCTAATAGTAGATAACGCTGACTGAAGGTCTACCTTTAAGTATATGAATGAGCAGGCACTTCTCTACTTGAGCCCTGGTAGCTGCAGTCTTAACTGATGCCATCACTGTATCCTATTGAGAGACCCTGTCACAGAGTCATTTGAATGTCATCTGGAGTTTTCTCACGGAAAGTGTGAGGTAATTTTTTTTTCATGTGCTAAATCACTAAGTTTTGGACAATTTGTCACGTAACAATCATTAAATAAAACTATTTTTTTGCCTTTTTGGGTCACACCTGGTGATGTTCAGAGGTTACTCCTGGCTGTGCACTCAGGAATTATTCCTGGTGGTGCCCGGGGTCCATATGGGATTCTGGGGACTGAACCCTGGTTGGCCATGTGCAAGGCAAATGCCCTACCTGCTGTACTATTGCTCCGGCCCCCAGTAATACTTATTTTGGCATCTGCAAATGGGTGCTAACTATAACAAATTTGTAAAAATTTGAGTGACTTTAAAATCAGGCAGTGAGTGGAAATTGGAAGAATTTTCCCAATCATGATAGAGATATTTTCTCCAACAAATTATTGATATAAATTTAGACTATGAGGAAGCTGTGGGTGAGGACTCAGTAAAATGAGAACTGTATTGTTGAAATTGGAGGAAGGGGAATCCTCATTATGTCAAGGCATAAAATTTAGCAACTCTTGCCTTTGGTGGTGTTGAAAGTAGGAAATGTGCCTAATCACTTGGGCAATCTAGCGAAGGAGATTCTAAGCAAAGTTGAAGCTGCCAACAGGTTTCTTCTTGTTGCTTTCAGAAACATTCCAGGGGTGTGCCTTCATTGGTAGTTGTGAGGACCATTCCTGGTGTTCTGGGATCCATGGAGTGTGGCTGGTATGAAGCTCACACATGCAAAGGAAATGTTCTATTACTTGAACCACAATCCTGGCTCTTTATAGATCCTTGTTTTATTAATTTTTTTCTTTAAGCCACACATGGTGGTGCTCAGGGGCTATTATCAACTCTGTGCTCTGAGATCATCCCCTGCGGTGCTCTCAGGACTGTGCAGTGCAGGGACTCAGACCTGGGTCTCCTGCATACAGTGCCTGTGCTCTAGTTCTTTGGGCTGTCTCATCTCTCCTACTCTTCATTCATCCTTTTAGCACTGTGAATGTATCGCTTTTCTAGAATTTTTCAGGGGTAAGGTGTTTGCCTTTCAAGCAGTCTGGAACCCAGGTTCGATCCCGGCATCCCATATGGTCCCCGAGGACCGCCAGGAGTAGTTCCTGAGTGCAGAGCCAGGAGTGACCCTGAGCATTGCCAGGAGTGGCCCAAAAAGACAAAAAAAAAAAAACCTAGTATTTTTCATACTCTGTTGAATATACTTAATTATCAATAGTTCCCATTAGACTCTGAACTTCTATAAGAGACCTTCTAATGTGCTAGATTATGTCTTACTAGTGTTTTGTTTTGGGCCACACCCAGTGGTGCTCAGGGCTTATTTCTGACTGCATTCAGAGATCACTCACTGCTGTCTAGCTCAGGGGACTGTATGGGATTGAACGCAGGAATCAATCCTGCGTTCACATAGCCATTGCATGGGCTGTGTGAAAGGCAAGTGCCCTACCTAATTACTGCACTGTCTCTCCAGCACTCTGATTCTAGTTTAAGGAGGTTGATACTCAAGACTTGGCCCTGTCTTCTACTGTATTACAGTGGTAGACTATTTTACAAAGCTCAATTTTATTGTCTAGAGAGTGAATGATGGGAATCACTAGAATAATCTAGACTCATAGTAAGTGTTTGATAAAGATTTATTGAATTAATGAATTAAGTTTTACCTTAAAGTATTATTGGATAGTTTATATTAAGTAAAGCATCAGAATTAGTAAAATGCCAGATATGTAGTAATTGCTCAGTTCTGGTTGTATTTAGCTTTGCATTTATTTTTTATGGTTCATATAGTTCTTGATGCATTGAGAACTGTTTTATGGGTGAAGCAACTACTGAACAAAAGATTTGTAACTAGTTCTGAGCTATCACTTATCACATGAAGTTTAAACTAGAATTACTTGGACATGAAGAGACTTCTGCTTTGTTTTCTGTTTGTTTTTTGTTTCCTCCCTTCCTGCTTCTGGTTTTGATGGAGGAACATTGAACTCATGCTATGGCAAAAGCTATCAGTATCACATGAAGTTTAAACTAGAATTACTTGGACATGAAGAGACTTCTGCTTTGTTTTCTGTTTTTTTATTGTGTGTGTATTTTTTGTTTTTGTTTTCTCCCTTCCTGCTTCTTGTTTTGATGGAAGAACATTGAGCCCATGCTATGGCAAAATATAGGAAGGCTTCTAAATTAGGAATTAATGTATTTCTTGGATTTGTTAAAGGGAGATTTTCTTTCTTTCTGGTTTTTGTAGTCCCCGAAATCAAGCACCCTCACACAGGTGCCCACCTGCCATTAGCCCTCACCCTAGTGGGACAGTTTCTAGAGGAGATCATGAAAACTGATTTTGAATTTCGGCTCAGACATCTAAAGTGAGGTTTGAAATGTTAAACATGAATTGGCCAAACCAAAGAAAGGCCTGTGAGTGTAATCTTGGAGGAGCCAAAGGCAAAGAGCATGCAAAGGCATAGTGCATGCTGGGAACTGCCGGTCACTCAGCATGTATCGTCACTCAGCATGTATTGTGCGGGCAGGAAAATGCTGCAGGAGAGAGCAGATCATGAAGGGTCTTGTCAGCTGCCTCTTCCTCTGAATCTCCGTGTAAATAAAGCCTTTGTTCTCAGGGATTGGGAATCTTTGAGTCATCTTTGTCTCTTGAGTTGCCTTCACCTTCTTGAAACTCCCTCTTAGGTAGACCCCAGATCCTTCTGTTGGCTTGAAATGGAACAATAGCAAACTCAAGGTGTAGACTGTCTCTGTTACTGCAGACTGTGACTTACTCTTAGTTTAACAGAGCTTAGCACTGGTTCTCAGACTCAGTGAATGTTTAAAAGAATGGTTGTGTGAAGGAAGTTCAATGGGGAAAATATTTGTTCTTTTTATATGTGCTGTGTAACTTCCTTATTCTTCATTTTATTCTAGGAAATCTAATAATGTTAGGAGGCTTGGTTAAAAATTCAACTCCAGGAAAATTAAAGATACTTAAAATGGAGTCTGGCTATTAGTAAATTCTGTGTGGCTGGTATGCTAAATCAGCGTATGCAGCGTATAATAAATCAGAAGTGCCAGACAGTTTTCTAGAAATTTGACTATAATGAATGCATGTTCCCTTCCCCCACTGAGGATTATTTGTGACTATCCAACAAGAGATTACTTTCTTAAAGAAAAATTTATGAACAAATTTGTTGCTTTCATCTGTCATTTTATATAATAAGGGTACATGCTTCTTCAGCTTATGAATGTGAGCTACATTTGTTTTCTATTTTCTGTAAGAAGAAAACTATGCAGAAATGGTTAGTCTTTGTAACAATTTGGCATTGTTTTAGTGAAATAATTGTGCCATTTTGAAAGCAAATTATGTATCTGAGGCATATCTATGAAGCAGCATTTAATATCATCAGCAACACAGCTGCTTATAACTATTACTGCTTCTGTTATGTGGGTCACATAGACCGCAACTGACTGTTTATACTTACAACTCTGCAAGATACTTAAGACATTTGAACACAAATAGAATAGAGACATCTAAAATGCTCTTATATTGAGTTCTTAACATTTTTATAGAATTATAGCATAATAAAATTATATGTCACCGTATCACTGTCTTCCCATTGTTTATCAATTTGCTGGAGTAGGCACCAGTAACATCTCCATACATCCTGTCGCAAGCAAGTATAACCCAAGGGCATCTGCTTGCTCCAGGAACACAAAGAGCCTCATACCAGTTTATAATTGTTACTGGTTTCTGGCATATCAAATACAACACAGGTAGCTTGCTAGGCTCTGCCGTGTAGGTGGTACACTCTCAGTAGTAGGCTCATCTCCAGCTTTGCTGATGACCCTCAAAAATTAAAATTTAAGTATTATAAATAGTAGGTCTTATTTTCTTATTTTGGGGTAGGGCTGACCAAATGTGCTTGAGCAGATATTCTTAAATTGAAGTACCATTCTGAAATCGACTGTCATCTACATCTACTATTTAGTAGTAAATTCCTGTATCTTAATACATTTTTCCAGGGTCTTCTTCCACTGTCTTACTTTCTTTTGCGAGAGGTGCCCTCCAAGCAGTGTACAGGGTAACCCATGCTATTCTCCAAAATGTCTGGCCAATTGGGCCAGATGTTTCAATGCTAGGGTCAAAAGTTACTGTGGTGTACTCAGGCCCTGTAATGTTAGGGACCACCTAGGTCACCCCAACAGTGTTCAAGGGCTTCCAGAGCGAAACTTGATACTGAAGGTTATCATGTGGCGCAGAGATCCAACCATGACTTGTGTTAGGACTCCTTTTATAGTTAAAGGCATAATATTCTAATAAGGAGATCTAACAGTTGGGAGAAACAGCTAAGTATCAGTTGGGAGAAACCCAGTGGGCCTGCCTGCTTGAGGAACTGCTAGGAGAGAAAGACCGTTTCTTGGGCTGAGGTGGAGCAAGGAGACAAATAGAAGAAATGAAAAATACTGTCAGTGCTGAAAACTGACAGACTTGCATGCATCTTAACCCCTACGCTATCTCCCTAGCCCCTTCCATAGTTTTTTCAAATTAACTGGTTTCAAACTCTAGAATATAAACTAAGCCTATTTGTTTAATATCAAAAGAAAGGAGTTATTAGGGAGGTTTGCATTATATCACCTCCATAGCATGCCCCATTACCTCTCTTTTTAAAAAGATATATTTGCTCACATTTAAATACAAACACATCGGCTTGAAATTAGACTAGCCAAATTAATATGTTCCTTTTGGGGCCACACCAGCAATGCTCGGTGCTGTTACCTGCCCCTTTGCTCACGGATGAGTCCTGGTTGTGCTCACAGAACATACTTGTTCCTGGGTATCCAACTGAGACCAGCTGTGTGCAAGACAAATGCCCTTACCTATGTTTTTATTTTTTGCTTTTGTTTTTGGTCGACACCTTGTTTACTCTTACCTTTCGCTCAGGGATCACTCGTGGCCATGCTCAAGGGACAATATGTGGAGCCAGGGATTGAGCCCAGGTCATACCCATGTAAGGCAAGCACCTTACCCAGTGTACTCTCTCCAGCCCCAAATAAGACTTTTTTTAAATAATGTATTTGATAGAACAAAAAGCAGGCTTTGAATCAATTAAAATTGCATTGTGTCTTTATATATATATATATATATTTTTTTTCTTTTTGGGTCACACCCGGCAATGCTCAGGGGTTTCTCCTGGCTCTGCACTCAGGAATTACTCTTGGCTGTGCTCAGGGGATCGAACCTGGGCTGGCATGGGCCAGCCGCTGTGCAAGGCAAACACCCTACCTCCTGGGCTATCACTCCAGCCCCCGTCTTTATATATATTTTTAATTCTATATATATATTTTTAAAAATATAATCATAAAGAGAACCAAAATAAAACACAAATTTATTATATATATATGTGTGTTTTCTTTTGTTTGGGGAATATATAAATATATATATATATAATATATATATATATATATATATACCTTTGTGTTTTCTTTTGGTTTGGGGACATTTCTGGTGATGCTCAGGGCTTACTGCTGGGTCTATTTTCAGGAATCCTTACCTGGGGGGACTCAGCAGGCTATATGGCACCAGGGAAAGAACTGAGTTGACTGCATGTGAGCAAATGACCTACCCATTGTTTGTTTTTATTTGCTTTTGGTCCACACCTGGCTTACCCCTACCTTTTCACTCAGGGATCTCGACCTGTATCTTTTTAAATACAGGTGGTATAATGAAAAGTGAGTATTTTACAATACTATTACCTATTTAATCTTAAAACCAAGGTGAATATTTTAAAAAGTATAACATGCACTTGTCCTATGTTTAAATATTTTTGTAGAGATAATTGGAGTTGTAAGAAATACAGAGATCTGTTGTACACTTTGCCTGGTTTCCCTCAGTGACATTTTTGATGTTCATTGCTCTTACTCAGTTTTCTGATTTACTCCCTTTTACTTGAATGTGTGTTTGTGTGATTTGAATTCTGTGTTTTAGTCTGTGAATGGTCATATACCTACCATTGGCAGTCTGAGTAGCTCCTTACCACACACAGCCCTTATGTTACCACGTCATAACATCTGTTTCTATCCCACTGCTTCCCTTTCCCGTTCTTCCTGCTTCCTGGCAACCTCCAGTCTTTCTGCCCTTTCTAAAAATTTGAATTTCAAAAATGTTATTTGTACGTGAAATCAAACATTAATGTAATCATTTGAAGTTGACCATTTCACTGTGTATAATTCCCCTGACTATTCATTGAAGTTTATATGTATAAATAGCCTGTTCCTTCTCTGACTTGTTTGTTTGTTTGTGAGCCACCTCTATTGTTGCTCACTGCTTACTCCTGGCTCTGTGATCAGGCTCTGTAGTGCCCAGGGTCCAACTGTATCAGATGCCATTTGCATAGCAAGTGCTCTACTCTGCTATCATTCTGACCTCAGCATGGTTCTTTTTATTACATATTTTAAAATTATTACGTTAAAAATTTGTGTATATTTAGAACATTTTACTTTTTTTCTTCCTAACCCTATTTTAAAAATACATGTATTTATTTTTAATATAGGTGACAAAACACGACCGCCTTCTTCAAGTCCTTCTAGTATTATTCGCCGCACTTCCTCCTTGGATACACTTGCTGCTCCATACCTTGCAGGACACTGGCCTCGTGATAGTCACGGACAGGTTACACCTTGCATGCGGGACAAAGCTACACAGGTAGGTTTTAAGCTCTTCGGACATGCTTTACTCTGAAACCATTTTGTACATCATTTGTTCTACTCTGTGCTCAAAGTCTCTCCCCCCCTACCCCTGTGGTGCTGGGAATTAAACTCAGGACCTCACATACAAGTCAAGAATTCAGTCATTGAGTTTCATTTCCAGCCTTTCTGTGCTCAGAGTCCTGTTTTGGGGTTGGGGACCATACTCAGTTGGCTCTCAGGGGCCCCCTCCTGGCAGTGCTAGGAGGATGGCCATAAAAGAGTACCTGGGATTCTGATCAGATTTGAAGCTGCAGCTATTTGCAAGTCTAATGCAGTAACTTCTGTACTATTTCTGACCCTTGTGCTCAAATTCTTACAGCATTAGTTTGTGCTATGATTACCTAAGAAACCTGTTAAAATGCAGGGTTGCGGGCCTGCTGCCAGGTATTCTACCGTAGGTTTTGGCTGTGGCTAGGGAGTGTGTATTTTTCTGATGTATATGGATAATTTATAGATACCGCTTCTCTCACTTTTTAAAAATTAGACAATCACAATATGTTTATTACATTAGTATAAGTGCATACGTACATTGTGCATATTTACATACGTTTATTACATTAATGTAAGTGCATACTTAACGTGGCTCAAACTTGAATGTAGTTTAGTTGGCACAAATTTATTTTGTCTTGCTTGTCCATTCCTGTGGTGCTCAAGACTTACTCCTGTGCTCAGGGATCACTCCCAGCAGGGCTCAGGGTGGGGGCAGGGGAAATCGCATATGATGCTGTGGATTGAATCTAGATCAGATACGGCAAAGCAAGTACCGTACCTGCTGTACTATCTGGAATGGAATGTTTTTGATATCAGGGATTGCTTTACTTCCAGGGCAGCCTGTGTTTTGGTGCTTAAAATCTTTATCTGTTGAGTGTCAGGGATTATAGTGTGTAGTGCTGATCACTTCTATACATGTAAATATCCTGTATTTACAGAGGAACTCTGGAAATAGAGTTTGATACTTTCAGATTAAATTTTTTATTTAAAAGGATGTAAGAGGTCTTTTGTATCTACCTTCTGGTTTTACAAATGAGGAAGCTGAAGTCCAAGACCATGTAGCCAGTTGATGTCACGGGATCTTAGTTTTTTTTTTTTCTTTTTTGGATCACACCCAGCAATGCTCAGGGGTTACTCCTGGCTCAGCACTCAGGAATTACTCCTGGCAGGGTTCGGGGGACCATATAGGATGCCAGGGATCAAACCAAGGATGGCTGTGCAGAAGGCAAACACCCTACCTGCTGTACTATTGCTCTGGCCCCGAAATTTTTTTTATCTTGTAATTGTGCTGCGATTATAATTCATATTTTGTATCATTTAATGTTCCTCATACTTGTTAGATTGAAACTGTGAACATAGAACATATAAACGGTGTCTGACCTTTCCATTTCTGTAACTTCATCCTTAGACTTGTGTATTTGACTGTAATACCCAAGGAATGTCTGGATAGCCGAGAACAGCTGTAGCTTTGTAGATAGAGAAGATAGATGGAAATCATCTGTAAAGAGTTAAAAGTGACGGATGCTTTCAGGTAGTGCTCAGCAGATCTGGCTGTTCCACTAGCAGTTGTTGGCCAACCAGGCTGTTGGTTCAATGCAAGGGCCTGAGGGGCGATGTTGCATGATCCTTCAGTAGAGATACCTGGGCGGTGCTGTGTACCAACAAGACTGAACTCGTTATTCTCATTGGACCACGTGGTGCTAGGACTGGAGCTTGGATATGCATTAACCACTGTATTATCACCTGGCCCCCTCGATTTAGAGTTTTATGTCACTGATGGCTGCTTTATTCCGGTCCCTGTTGCCAGCATTTTCTGAGAGACTGTTACTTTACAGAACCTAATAGAGACACTGCAGTGATTTTGGATTTGCATATTGGTTTCCAAAATTCCAGGTGTTATTCATGACTTTTATTTTTTGTCTTTTATTCTTAAGCTATTGAAACTGAATTCCATTGTTAGGAAAGATGCTTAGGATTTAAAATTATCTTGAGATTTGTGCTTCAGGGGTAACTACACAAACAAAAACTCATTCATAGAAAGAAATGAATTTTTTCAGAAATTGTGGTTTTTAAACTGAAGAGTTTCACATTTATTCAAAATCTGAGTTTGATGAATTTATTATGACACACATGTAACGTGGAAGTAAGTATAGTCTGTCTGCTTTATGATTCAGAGATTATTTTTACATTTCCCTTCCATTTATGTTGTTACTGTCATTGCAGCGACTGGGTGTCACCCACGTCTAGCTACAGTGCTCATATCTTTGGTTGTGGTGCTCCCTGGGGGTTGCACGTGAGACTGCAGTTCTAATGTACACTTGGTTGTGATGCACTGAAACTCTCACACTTTGCTGGAGTTCCGGGAATCCCAGACAGCAGTGTGCTGGCTCACACTCGGGCATGTAGGATGGTCCTAGGAACCAGGCATGCAGACACTTGGCCATTAAGCTGTCGCCAGGTCCCCTCAATCTGCTTTCTGCCTAATTCACATGCCACGTTTAAATTAGTGTGGGTGTATTTCCTTGAATATTTCTGCATCCTTCTTTATTTCCTCTGTAGTTTCAGGTTGAGTGGTTTCAAATATTTTGTCTTTATCAGTGAAACTATGCATTCTTACAAACTACTGGAACCCTTGATGTGTGAAAGGAGTTCAGGAAGTCCTTCCAGGCATAGTTGGTACTTAACTCTATTGATACTAAGTTAAGGTATAGTCCCCAAACTTTGTTCACTTTCTTCAAAATTTCCCCCATTGGGACTAAGCACAGTGCTGCAGGCCCGTGTTTCTCAAGCGGGTCACAGGCGTAAATGGGGGGCATGGCCTGATGCTAGGTAGGACTTTCGAGGTAGGCCTTAGGAAGAAAATAGGTTGGAAGGTTGGAAAAAGGTTGAGAAACATTGTTCTCTCTTACCATTGCCAGTAGAGGAGGTGTGATCTACAAAATTAATTGCCTATAATGCAAGATTTGAGTTTGGAGCAGGGCTTAATACTACATTGTCTTCTACCCTGTCTCCTCTCCCTCTTCCATCCATGTTCTTTTCTTTTGTTTGTCTGTTTTTTGATTCACACCCAGCTGTGCTCAGGGCTTACTCCTGACTCTACACTCAGGAATTACTCCTGGCAGTGCTTGGGGCACCATATCAGATGACGGGGATCGAACCCGAGTCAGCCTCATGGCAAGCAAGCACCCTACCTGCTGTGCTATCACTCTGGCCCTCTCACCCATGTTCTTTAAGAGCCCGACCATTTTGCTTGTTTGCTCTCCAAAAATGTAAGACAGATTTACATATCTAGTGTTATTTATGTTGCAGTTCCATTAATTTAATATACCTAATTTTCAGGGTGTACCTTTTTGTATTTTCTGATCATCTCAGTTTAGGAGGAGAAAAATAGAACAGGTGTGTAGTTGGTTTATTAACATTATTTTGATTCAAAGCTTAGTGTCTTCCCAATTACTTTATTTTTAGAGTAGTCCAATTGTATGAATATGTGACTCATGAAGATGATTGGTTTTTTTATTCTGTGAAATATCCTGTGTTATTTTGGGGGCTTTCTATTTTTCAGATGCATTTTTTCCCTTTCAGACGTTGAATTTGATCCTCCCTTTCCTCCAGCCCCAAATACTGATTGGCTTGAAAATTGTGATCCAAGTGCAGGAACTTTGTGAGGTAGTCTGTGTTTAAAGCCTAATGCAATTAATGCTTGATAAAGCAATGGCTAAGTTAATGTTGAATAATTGACGATAGCTTTTTACACTTGTTTTATTTTTATTTTTTAATTTTTTGTATCATACCCAACGATGCTCAGGGCTTACTTGTGGCTTTGCACTCAATAATTACTTGGACCATATAGGATGCTGGTGATCAAACCCAGGCTGGGAGTATGCAAGGCAAAGTACCTTACCCTCTGCACTATCCAGCCTCAACACAACTTTTACATATTTTGATAGAGGCAAAGATAAAAATATTTTTTAAAGTACTGGCATAAAACTAGGGTTGACTGTGTGCCAGGCAAGTGCTTTAACCCCTTTCCTACCTAACTTGGTAGATTGACTTTCACAAAATTTTTACTTGTTGAGTAATTTTTGTTATTTTGAATCGGCCCATTGGGTAAAATTGGAATGTCACATTGGGAGGAAAGGAAAATATTAAAACATTTAAGACTTTAATCTCATGACTTTGCCTTTTCAGTTATCTCTCAGTAGCTTTGTCTTCCCTGTGTGAGCCTAGGATTTTAAAATGATCTAAATTTTCAGCTGATTTTTTTCCACTTCACTGATGTTCTGTCCTTTATGTTTCCACATTAGATCATATTTCTCCAAGCAGATGACTCGATATATTGTTTTTCTAGTTGGCTGAACTATAATGTCACAAGTGGAAGTTAAGTTGCCAGTTAAAAATTTACTCCAGCAGAATTTTTTACCCCAGCTAAAAATTCTGCATTTCCTGGAGCCTTATTGAATGTTGGATTTTTGGGTGGAATTTTTTTTTTTTGTTTTTTTAAATAAGTATTTTATTATACCACCGTGAGATACACAATTACAAAGATGTTCATATTTGGGTATTGGTCATACAGTGTTCCAGCACCCGTCCCTCCAAGAGTGCCCATCTCCCACCACCAATGTCCCCAGTTCCCTCCCCCCTCCCCCAGCCCGCCTCCTTGGCAGGTTCTTTATTTCTTTCCCTTTCTCTCTGTCTCTTTCTCTTTTCCTTCCCTTCCGGACTATGGATTACATAACATTCATTAAGGGTTGTCATGTGTATCTTTTTGCCTGTATTTAATGCTCAGTTCTAGGTTGGTATTAGTACTTTCGACAATTGTTAGCACACTGTTCCATTTTCTGTCTTACCTAGCCTCTGACTCCCACATGTTTGTGAGAATTTCCACTTTTGACAAAACCTCCTGATACATGATTCACTTGACCTTGGATATTGGTATCAAAATATATAATTATATATTTCTGTCATGCAAATAAACGCAGTCATTTCATATCTGTCTCTTTCCTTCTGGCTAATTTCACTCAACATGATCTTCTCTATGTCCATCCATTTATAGGCAAATTTCATAACTTCATTTTTCCTAACAGCTGCATAGTATTCCATTGTGTAGATGTACCAAAGCTTCTTTATCCAGTCATCGATTCTCAGGCACTCTGGTTGTTTCCAGATTCTGGCTATTGTGAATAATGCTGCTTTGAACATAAAAGTAGGGATGGTGTTTCCGATGCGTATTTTTGTCCTCCCAGAGTAGATTCCCAGGAGTGGTATGGCTGGGTCAAATGGGAGTTCAATTTCTAGTCTTTGGAGGAATGTCCATATTGTTTTCCAGAAAAGCTGTACCAGCCGGCATTCCCACCAACATGGATCAGTGTCCCCTTTTCCCTACATCCACGCCAGTACTTGTTGTTGTTGCTCTTTTGGATATGTGCCAGTCTCTGTGGTGTAAGATGATATCTCATTGTTGTTTTGATTTGCATCTCTTGATGATTAGTGATGATGTGCATTTTTTCATATGTTTTTTGGCCATTCGAATTTCTTCCTTGTTGAAGTTTCTGTTCATTTCTTCTCCCCTTTTTTTTGATGGGGTTGTTTGTTTTCTTCTTGTAAAGTTTTACCAGTGCCTGAAATATCCTGGATATTAACCTCTTATCAGATGGGTATTGGGTGAATATTCTTTCCCATTCTGTGGACTGCCTTTGTATCTTAGACACTGTTTCTTTTGAGGTGCAGAAGCTTTTTAGTTTCATGTAGTCCCATATGTTTATCTTTTCTTCTAGTTGCTTTGTTAGTGATGTTTCACCTTTGAAGATGCCTTTAGCTTCAATGTCGTGGAGGGTTTTTCCTATATTTTCTTCAATGTACTTTATGGATTCAAGTCTGATATTGAGATCTTTAATTCATTCTTTTTATTAAACATTTTATTACACACCGTGAGATATACAATTACAATGTTGTTCATGTTTGGAGATTTCGGTCACTAGTGTTCCAGCACCCTGCCCTCTACCAGTGCCCGTTTCCCACCACTAATGTCCCCAATCCCTTCCCCCTCCCATAGCCTACCTAAATGGCAGGTTCTTTATCTCTTCTCTCTCTCTCTCTCTCTCTCCTCTCTCTCTCTCTCTCTTTTCCTTCTCTTCACATTGTGGGTTGCACTACATACACTTAGAAGCCATCATGTGCATTTGTTGCCTGTATTTAATACTCAGCTCTATGTTGGTATCAGCCCTTTTGACAGTTATTCACACATGTTCCCTTCTCTATCGTACCTAAACTCTGACTCCCACACGTTTGTGGTAATTTCCACTTTTGGTAAGATCACCTGATAAATTTATTTATTTTTTTTAATTTTTTATTTTTACAATTACAAAGATAGACAATTAAAAAAGTTCATATTTGGGTTTTGGTCATACAGTGTTCCAGCACCCATCCCTCCACCAGTGCCCATCACCCACCACCAACGTCCCGGTTCCCTCCCCCACCCCCAGCCCTCCTCCATGGCAGGTTCTTTATTTCTTTCCATTTCTCTCTCTTTCTCTTTTCCTTTCCCTCCAGACTATGGATTACAGAACATACATTAAAGGGTTGTCATGTGTATCTTTTTGCCTCTATTTAATGCTCAGTTCTAGGTTGGCATCAGTACCCTCGACAATTGTTAGCACACTGTTCCATTTTCTGTCTTACCTAGCCTCTGACTCCCACACGTTTGTGATAATTTCCACCTTTGACAAGACCTCCTGATACATGTTTCACTTGACCTTGGATATTGGTATCATACTGTCACTGTATCACTGTCTTCCCATTCATCATCTATTTGCTCGAGCGGGCACCAGTAACATCTCCATAAGTCCTGTCTCATGCAAGTAGAGCCCAAGGGCACCTGCTTGCTCCAGGAACATAAAAAGCCTCAAACTATTCCATCAGGTCATGGGAATGAGGGCTATAATTGTTACTGGTATTAGGCATATCAAATATGACACGGGTAGCTTGCTAGGCTCTGCCGTGCGGGTAGCAAACTTTTGTAGTCATCTCAAAATCCAGCATTTATTGATGAACCAATTTCAGCCCCGCGAGGCAGGCTATGATAGGCTGGTCTGCTGGGTGGAGTTCTGACGAGGGGGAAGTCGGATGTGGAAAATGGAGGTCCTCATGGAGTGGGGGGTCGTCTGGCTTGTTGCAAGGCTCTGCTGGGTGGCGGGCCAGGGCTAGAACACGCTATCCCTCCCAGGCACCTCGTGAGTGGCTGTGCACAGGGAGAGCCAGTAGCAGCCAGTATCATACTATGTACTATGTACATATATATTTTTATGCAGATAAATGCAGTCATTCTGTATCTGTCTCTCCTTCTGGCTAATTTCGCTCAACATAATCTTCACCATGTCCATCCATTTATAGGCAAATTTTATGACTTCATTTTTCCTAACAGCTGCATAGTATTCCATTGTGTAGATGTACCAAAGCTTTTTTATCCAGTCATCGATTTTCGGGCACTCGGGTTGCTTCCAGATTCTGGCTATTGTGAATAATGCTGCTATGAACATAAAAGTAGGGATGGTGTTTCCGCTGCGTATTTTTGGTTTCCCAGAGTAGATTCCCAGGAGTGGTATGGCTGGGTCAAATGGGAGTTCAATTTCTAGTCTTTGGAGGAATGTCCATATTGTTTTCCAGAAAGGCTGTACCAGCCGGCATTCCCACCAACAGTGGATGAGTGTCCCCTTTTCCCCACATCCACGCCAGCACTTGTTGTTCTTGCTCTTTTGAATATGTGCCAGTCTCTGTTCACCTGATAAATTTATGTCATGCAAATAAATGCAGTCATTCTATGTCTCTCTCTTTCCTTCTGACTAATTTCACTCAACATGATCCTTTCCATGTCTATCCATTTATAGGCAAATTTCATAACTTCATTTTTTCCTAACAGCTGCATAGTATTCCATTGTGTAGATGTACCACAGTTTCTTTATCCAGTCATCAGTTCTCAGGCATACTGGTTGTTTCCAGGTTCTGGCTATTGTGAATAGTGCTGCTATGAAAATTAAAGTGTGGATTGTGTTTCCGCTGTGTGTTTTTGGCTTCCCAGGGTATATTCCCAGGAGTGGTATGGCTGGGTCAAAAGGGAGCTCAATTTCTAGTCTTTGGGGGAATGTCCATATTGTTTTTCAGAAGTGTTTGGTCAATTTATTTAAAGAATGCCATGGGTATCCTTATAGGAACTGCATCGAATCTGTACAAAACTCTAGGGAGTATTACTATCTTGACAACGTTAATTCTCCCCATTCATGAGCAGGGAATGTGTTTCCATTTCCTCGTGTCCTCTTTTATTTCTTGAAGCAGTGTCTTGTAGTTCTCTTTGTATAGGTCCTTTACACACTTGGTTAAGCTGATTCCTAGGTATTTGATTTTCTGTGGCACAATTGTGAATGGAATTGATTTCTTAATATCCCTTTCTTCTCTTTCCTTATTTGTGTATAGGAAAGCCACCAACTTTGGGGTATTGCTTTTTGTACCCTGCCTCTCTACTATACATATCTATTGTTTCTAAGAGATTTTGGGTCGAGAGTTTAGGGTTCTCTAAGTATAATATCATGTCATCTGCAAATAATAATAGCTTGATTTCTTCCTTGCCTATCTGGGTGCCCTTAATGTCCTTTTTCTTCTCTGATTGCTATGGCGAGTACTTCCAGTACTATATTGAATAAAAGAGGTGAGAGAGGGCAACCTTGTCGTGTTCCTGATCTTAAGGGGAAGGCTTTCAATTTTTCCCCATTGAGAATGATACTCGCTGTGGGCTTTTGGTAGATGACTTTGACTATCTTGAGGAAGCTTCCTTCAATTCCCATTTTCTGGAGGGTTTTAATCATAAATGGGTGCTGGATCTTGTCAAATGCTTTTTCTGCATCTATCGATAGTACCATATGGTTTTTATTTTTTCTCTTATTGATATGATGTATTATGTTGATTGATTTGCTAATGTTGAACCATCCTTGCATTCCCGGGATGAATCCTACTTGGTCATGACGTATGATCTTTTTGATGAGTCTTTGGATTCTGTTTGCTAGTATTTTGTTGAAGATCTTAGCATCTGTGTTCATCAAGGAGATTGGTCTGTAATTTTCCTTCTTTTTGTTATCTCTCCCTGCTTTTGGTATCAGGGTGATATGTGCCTCGTAGAAGCTGTTTGGGAGTGTTTCTGTTTCTTCTATTTCCTGGAAGAGCTTGAACAGGACAGGCAGTAGGTCCTCCTTAAAGGTTTGGTAGAATTCGCTAGTAAACCCATCTGGACCTGGGCTTTTGTATTTGGGCAGACTTTTAATTACTGTTTCAATTTCCTTGATGGCAATAGGCTTATTTAGGTATTGGAGGTCTTCTTGTTTCAATTGTGGGAGGTTATAGGTTATAGGACTTCAGGAATTTATCCATTTCTTCTAGGTTCTCATGTTTTGTGGCATACAGGTACTCAAAGTAATCTCTGATGATCTTTTGGATTTCTGTTTTTTCTGTTGTGATGTCACCATTCATTTCTGATTCTGTTTATTTGGGTTCTCTCTTTCCCTGTCCTTACAAGTCTTGCCAGTGGCTTGTCGATCTTATTTAATTTTTTCAAAGAACCAGCTCTTGGTTTCATTAATCTTTCGGATTGTTTTTTTGGTTTCCAGCTCGTTGATTTCCTCCCTAAGTTTTATTATTTCCTTTCTTCTGCCTGGGTTGGGTTTCTTTTGTTGGTCTTTTTCTAATATTTTCAGCTTTGAGGTCAGGTTATTTATGTGGGCCCTTTCTTCTTTCCTTATGAATGCTTGCAGAGTATGAACTTTCCTCTTAACACAGCTTTGTGTCCCTCAAGTTCTGATAGTTGGTATCTTCATTGTCATTTGTTTCTAGGAGTCTTTGGATTTCCTGTTTGATTTCTTCTATGACCCATTTGTTGTTCAGCAGTGAGCTGTTTAGTTTCCAGGTGTTTGGTTTGCCTCTCTGCTTCTATGTATGGTTAACTACTATTTTCAGTGCATTGTGATCTGAAAAGATAGTTGACACAATTTCAATCTTTTTTATTTTGTTGAGGTATGCTTTGTGGCTCAATATATGGTCTATCTTGGAGTATGTTCCATGTGCACTGGAAAAAATGTGTATTCAGCTTTTTTGGGGATGAAAAGCCCTGTATATATCAACCGGCTCTCTTTCTTCCATTTCTTCCTTCAGGTCCAGTATTTCCCTGGTGAGTTTCAGTCTCGTCGATCTATCCATAGTCGATAAGGCAGTGTTGAAATCTCCGACTATTATTGTGCTACTGTTAATGTCTTCTTTGAGGTCTATTAATAGTCGTTTTAAGTATTTTGCTGGCCCCTCGTTTGGCGCATATATGTTTAGTAGTGTGATTTCTTCCTGGTATACATACCCCTTAATTATTAAGAAATGGCCTTCATTGTCCCTTTTAACCTTTTTCAGCCTGATGTCTATATTGTCAGATATGAGTATGGCCACACCCGCCTTTTGGAGGGGTTGTTTGCATGGAGAATGGTCTTCCAGCCTTTGACTTTGAGTCTGTGTTTGCTCTGGTTATTCAGATGTGTTTCTTGAAGGCAGCAGAATGTTGGATTCAGGTTTTTAATCCATTTTGCCACCCTGTGTCTCTTAATTGGTGCATTTAGACCGTTGACGTTGAGAGAGATTATTGTCATTGGTTTTTGTGCCATCTTTCTGTTTATACTTGTGGTTTTGGGTTGTCTTATTTTACAATAGACCCATCAATCCTTCTTTTAAAGCTGGTTTTGAGTCTATGAATTTCCTGAGTTGTTGTTTATCCAGGAAGTTGTGTATCTTTCCTTCACATCTGAAAGTAAGTCTAGCTGGGTAAAGAATTCTTGGTGAGGCCTGCAATTCATTGAGCCTTTTCACAATATCCCACAATTGTTTTCGGGCTTGGAGTGTTTCATCTGAGAAGTCTGCTGTAAATCTCAGGGATGCTCCTTTGTATGTGATTTCCTTCTTTGATCTTGCTGCTTTCAGTATTCTATCTCTGTCTATCGTTTTTGTCATTTTAATAAGGATGTGTCTTGTAGTATTCTTATTGGGGTTTCTTTTAGCTGGTATCCTCCAGGCCTCCTGTATCTGGGAGCATGCTTTCTTCAGTTCAGGGAACTTCTCAGCAATGATGGCTTTGACAGTTTCTTCTTCATCAGGGTTTTCTTCTTGCCCTCTGGGACCCCAGTGATGCATATATTGTTCCTTTTGGCTTCATCCTAATTTTCTCTGGTAGTCTGTTCATTGAGTGTGAGTCTTTTTTTCCATCTTATGGTGTTGTCTACAGAATCTCTGAACCTCGTCTTCAAGATCACTAATTCTTTATTCAGTAGCTGTTAGTCTGCTTTGGAGGCCTTCCCTGTGTTTTTCAGTTCACTTACCTCATTTTTTAATATCTGTCATTTCTGCTTGTACTTTGGTCTGAAATTTACTCAGTTCTGCTCTTATGTCCTCTTGTATTTTATTGACTTTGTATTCCATTGTTTCTTTGAGTTCCTTGTGAATCTTTAACAGTTCCTTCCGAAATTCCTTTTCAGAGAGGTTATATAGCTCATCGTTATTGCTTGACTCATCTGTATTAGTGACTTCAATCGTAGAGCTTGAAGGAACTCTGTGTTGCTTTACCATAATGACTATTGTAGGTTGAAAATGTGTGTTCTAGGTGACTAGTCAATAGAGTTAGTAGGTGCCTGAATTACTTTGCAGCTAGGGATGATAGCTTGACTTCTTCCTTGCCTATCTGGATGCCCTTGATGTCCTTCTCTTCTCTGATTGCTATGGCAAGTACTTCCAGTACTATATTGAATAAAAGAGGTGAGAGAGGGCAACCTTGTCGTGTCTCTTCTCTCAGGGGAAAGGCTTTCAATTTTTCCCCATTGAGAATGATGTTCGCTGTGGGTTTTTGGTAGATGGCTGTAACTATCTTGAGGAAAATCCCTTCAATTCCCATTTTTGGAGGCTTTTAATCATGAACGGGTGCTGGATCTTGTCAAATGCTTTTTCTGCATCTATTGATAGGATCATATGGTTTTTATTTTTTTCTCTTATTGATATGCTGTATTATGTTGATTGACTTGCGAATGTTGAACCATCCTTGCATTCCCGGGATGAATTCTTCTTGGTTATGATATATAATCTTCTTGATGAGTCTTTGGATTCTGTTTGCTAGTATTTTGTTGAAGATCTTAGCATCTGTGTTTATCAGGGAGATTGGTCTGTAGTTTTCTTTCTTTGTGTTGTTTCTCCCTGCTTTGGGTATCAGGGTGATATGTGCCTCGTAGAAGCTGTTTGGGAGTGTTTCTGTTTCTTCTGTTTCCTGGAAGAGCTTGAAAAGGACTGGAAGTAGGTCCTCCCTTAAAGGTTTGGTAGAATTCACTAGTGAATCCATCTGGACCTGGGCTTTTGTATTTGGGCAGGCTTTTAATTACTGTTTCAATTTCCTCGATGGTGATAGGCCCATTCAGGTATTGCAGGTCTTCTTGTTTCAGGCATGGGAGGTTATAGGACTTCAGGAATTTATCCATTTCTTCTAGGTTCTCATGATTTGTGGCATACAGGTACTCAAAGTAATCTCTGATGATCTTTTGGATTTCTGTTTTTTCTGTTGTGATGTCACCATTTTTATTTCTGATTCTGTTTATTTGGGGTTCTCTTTTTCCCTGTCCTTATAAGTCTTGCCAATGGTTTGTCAATCTTGTTTTTTTTCAAAGAACTAGCTCTTGGTTTCATTAATCTTTCGGATTGTTTTTTTAGTTTCCAACTCATTGATTTCCTCTCTAAGTTTTTTTTTTCTGCCTGGGTTGGGCTCCTTTTGTTGGTCTTTTTCTAATGTCTTCAGCTGTGTAGTCAGGTTATTTATGTGGGCCCTTTTTTCTTTCCTGATGAATGCTTGCAGAGCTATAAACTTTCCTCTTAACACGGCTTTTGCCATGTCCCACAAGTTCTAATAGTTGGTGTCTTCATTTTCATTCGTTTCCAGGAATCTGGACCATTGGTTGTTCAGCAGTGAGCTGTTCAGTTTCCAGGTGTTTGGTTTGACTCCCTGTTTCTGTGTATGGTTAACTTCCATTTTCAGTGCATAATGGTCTGAAAAGATAACTGACACAATTTCTATCTTTTTTTATTATATTGAGGTATGCTTTGTGGCTCAGCATGTGGTCTACCTTGGAGTATGTTCCATGTGCACTGGAGAAAAATGTATTCAGCTTTTTTGGCATGAAAAGCCCTGTATATATCCACTAACTCTCTTTCTTCCATTTCTTCCTTCAGGACCAATATTTCCTTGGTTTGTTTCAGTCTTGTTGATCTGTCCATAGTTGATAGAGCAGTGTTGAAGTCTCCAACTACTATTGTGCTACTGTTAATGTCTTCTTTGAGGTCTCTTAGCAGTTGTTTAAAGTATTTTGCTGGCCCCTCATTGGGTACATATATGTTTAGTAGTGTAATTTATTTCTGATATACATACCCCTTAATAAGAAATGGCCTTCGTTGTCCCTTCTAACTTTTTCAGCCTGAAGTCTATATTATCTGATACTAGTATGGCCATACCGGCCTTTTTGGAGGGATTGTTTGAGTTAAGGATTGTTTTCCAGCCTTTTACTTTGAGCCTGTCTTTGTCCTGATTGTTCAGGTGTGTTTCTTGAAGGCAGCAGAATGTTGGGTTCAATTTTTTGATCCATTTTGCCACTCTGTGTCTCTTAACTGGTGCATTTAGACCATTGACATTGAGAGAGATTATTGTCATGGGATTTAGTGCCATCTTTCTGTATAGGTTTGTTGTTCTTTTGTGTTTTGTCTCGTCATAGAGTAGCTCTTCCAGTCCTTATTTTTTAAGGTTGGCTTTTACAAAGTTCCTAAGCTGTTGTTTATCCAAGAAGCTGTGTATCTGTCCTTCAAATCTGAGTGAGAGTTTAGCTGGATCAAGAATTCTTTCTGAGGCAATCATTTCATTGAGCTTTTTCGCTATATCCCACCACTGCCTTCGAACTTGGAGGGTCTCTTCTGAGTAGTCTACTGATAGTCGAATGGATGCTCCTTTGTATACAATTTCCTTCTTTGATCTTGCTGCCTGAAGAATTATGTCTCTGTCTAAGGCATCCATTACTTTGACTAGGATGTGTCTTGGTGTCTTTCTATTGGGGTCTCTTCTTGCTGGTACCCTTCAGGCTTCTTGAATCTGAATGCCTTCATCCTTTAACTCAGGGAACTTTTCAGCAAGGATGTTTTTTAACTGTTTTAATTTCCTTGGGGTTACTTTCCTGTCCCCCTGGGACTCCGATGATTCTTATGTTGTTCTGCCTGAATTCATCCCAATGTTCTCTGTTCTGCTGCTTACCCATTTTCCGGTCTTTTTCCATCTTATGTAGTTGCCTGAGTGCTTTCTGCAGCTCATCCTCAGTCTCACTGATATTCTCTTCTGCTGCTGTCATCCTACTATTGAGAGCCCCTACTGTGTTTTTCATTTCATCTACTGAGTTTTTCAGTGATGATATTTCTATTTGCATTGTTCTCACTTCTGCTCTCATTTCCTCCCGTAATTTATTGACTGCCGTTCCACTGCTTCATTTATGTCTTCCTGTACTTTATTGGACATCTGTTCCATTTTTTTCTTGAGCTTGTGAAGCATCCTAACCGTTTCTTCTCTGAATTCCTTGTCAGAGAGATTTTGCACATCTACATTCTTTTTCGAGACTTCAGGGTTGGTTTCTTCATCTGTTCTTCCAACTGGGGATCTGCATTGTTTCCCCATGGTGCTGCAGTGTTCGGAGATGGATTCCTCTGGGGTACTGCTTCTTTTTCTTGAAGGTATTACCTTCCCTTGGTGTCAAATTTCCTTGTTTTTGTATTAATATGTGGCCACGTGAGCGGCCGCCTGCCCGACTCCAGCCACGCCCCCAGGGAGGGTACCTGAGGCGCAAGCTGACCAGGGTGAGAGTTCAAAATGTCCGTTTACTTCCTCTTCCACTAGGACTTCTGGGGACTGTAGTTTCTACCTTCTGCCAGGGCCTGGGGCTCTACCACCTCCCTACGAGTCTGCCTGGCCCTGGGTGGAATGTTAACACAAAAGGGGCCGGAGCGATAGCCCAGCGGGTAGAGCGTTTGCCTTGCTGCTGGCCAGCCTGTGCCGGCCTGGGTTCGATCCCTGGCATCCCATATGGTCCCCTGAGCACCTCCAGGAGTAATTCCTGAGTGCAGAGCCAGGAGTAACCCCTGAGCATTGCCGGGTGTGACCCAAAAAGCAAAAAAAAAAAAAAAAAAAAGCCAACCAATCTTGACTAACAAAGGCTTAACTTGTAACATTTTAATACTTCCTCAGAACTTAATGTCTCCCTGATAAGATAACAATTTTCACTAATTTTCTTCTAAGGAAATATTTTTTGATCATTCGGTTAGCAAGTTATTGTTAACAGGCAAACTAAAATAAACATTGTGGGTCTGCATTTTGAGGGGTGTCACAATTAAGGCAGTGGTGGAGGGAAGTGGTGGTAGTATTGGTGTTGGAATATTGAATTCCTGTGATGTGTCAGTCTGAACAGCTTTGTAAACCACAGTGTTTCAATAAAATGTGGGGGAGGGAAAAGAAAGTTTTGCTTGCAGTCCTTCGAATAGTTTTTGATTCTGTATTTTTTCTATTCAAATACTTTTGAAAATAATACAAGTACTCGCAATAATGAATTTGCAGAATCCTGCATATTCTGCCTAGTAATTTTTCCTGGCTTTCTTTTTAAAAAAAAAAGTAATTTTGATTGCTTTCCTGTTCTTTGCCTCGATAACATACTTTTAATACAATAGCTTCCTCCTGCTTTCCATAAAATCTTTTGTACCTGCTTGTCTTGCCTTGTACTTTCAGTTTTGTGTTGAATGCGTCTCTTCAGGGTTCTTATATTATATCAGGATTGGCCACTAATTAAACTTTTTCTACTAGGCAAATCTCTGAGAACTAGATTTCCACCAGTACTCCAATACTAGTGTACTGCCTGCCTCATTAATAGGTGCTCAGTAGTATTCCAGGATACAATGTGATACTGAATGAAATGGAAACATAATAAAACTAAAAATTATTTTTATTAATACCTGAGTGTTTTAAAATAAAAGAACAATTTTTATTCCTTTTTTTTTGTTTTGTTTTTGGGGGTCACACTTGGAGATGTTCAAGGGTTGCTCCTGACTCTGCAGTCAGGAATTACTTCTGGCGATGCTGGGGATCAAACCCTGGCTGGCCATGTACAAGGTAAGGTCCTCCAGCGGTATTGCTCCACCACTGCTCAGTTTTTTCTCTTGAACAAAGAAAACAATTATCTTTTGTTTGGCAGTGCTTAGGGCTTACTCCTGGTTCTGCGCTCAAGGGTAACTCCTGGTAGGACTCAAGGGGACCCTATGTGGTGCTGGGGATCAAACCCGGGCGATCATGTGCAAGGCAAGCACTTATCTTTTGAATTAGGAGTTGAAATGAAATTGTTGACTTTTGCTAAGTATTTTTTCCTGCTTGAATTTTAATAGAAAAAAAAAGTGTCTTTTACTCTTTATGCTTAACTAGTATTTCACTAATTAATACTTTTGTTCTCATTATCTTTGATTCATCCTTAACGTGTATAGGAAGTTGCTTTTATTTTCATTTTTATTTTTTTGCTTTTTTTGGGTCCCACCCGGCAATGCTCAGGGGTTTCTCCTGGCTCTGCGCTCAGAAATTCCTCCTGGCGGTGCTTGGGGGACCATATGGGATGCCGGGGATCGAACCCAGGCCAGCATGGGCCAGTCGTGTGCAAGGCAAATGCCTACTACCCGCTGGACCATCACTCCAGCCCCAGAAGTTGCTTTTAAAAAAAAATCCTTGAATTTATTTTTATACTTAATGTTTAATTGCCCTCCTATTTAAAAATAAAATTTGTTGTTGGAGGCCGGAGCGATAGTCCAGCGGGTAAGGCGTTTGCCTTGCATGCGGCCAGCCCATGCTGACCTGGGTTCGATCCCCAGCATCCCATATGGTCCCCGAGCACTGCCAGGAGTAATTCCTGAGCGCAGAGCCAGGAGAAACCCCTGAGCACTCCGGGTGTGACCCAAAAAGCAAAAAAATAATAATAATAATTTTTTTTTTGTGCCACACCTGGCTGGGCTCATGGATCACTTGAGGTCTCAGGACCACGTGGAATGCTGGGGATTGAACCCAGTTGGCTGCATGCAAGGCAAGGGCCTTACTTGCTATTCTATCTCTCAAGCCCTTCCTATATTTTAAACTTTTTGAAGTGTCAACTCCATAGCAAAGTCTCAAGAAAAGTATATTTTATGTAATTAATAAAAAATATTCACCAATTAACATTCTTTCATGTTTTGCCTTTTTGTATGTATATAATTTTTGCAAGACACCTAAAAGCCTAGGCCTCTGCATCTGCCCAGGATTGCCTCCTGCAGGTCACTTCATAGATAGGGGGGTAGTCTGAATGTGGCAGTGTTATCTGACCATGTATTCTGTACTGGCTGGTATAAATATTCTCTCAAGGCTACCACAAGCATCGTGGGACTAGCTAGATCTTACCAGCATATTTGCCTGGCCACATTGGATCTCTAAGTAATTAGACCAGAGAGAAATGCTGTTTGCCTCCAAGCAAGCAAGCATGGCTCCCTGATAACTCAAAGGCAACTAAAATACAAAACTAGCATGAAGTAGGCGAAACTCTTGTGAAGGCTTGGAGAAATATTTAACTGGCATTAGTATTAGTCTTTGGTACAGAGACATGCCATCTCAGAAACCCCCTTCTCTACCCTATAAAGGCAATTCCAGGCAGATCTTGGCTTAAGATATTAGGTGAGGTGCTGGGAGAAATTACCTGAGGGCATTTGATCCTTCCTGCCAGGGAAGTTACATTTAGCTTATAGCTTCTCCCAGCTCTGCTAGGAGGCTTTGAATTAGCTCTGGGTCCTTGCAACCAGATGGTCTCCTGAAGTTGCTACATTCTATAGAGTTTTCCTGTTTTCATCTCTGGATAGCCTATTGGGCTGGGCTGTGGAGTTTGGGTGGATTTCTAGCTATAAAATAAGCTGCAGGAAGAAAGAAGCTCTCTCTTTTTCCCCCTTTTGCCATTTCGGCTACCCTTGGTGTTTTGCTTCTCCTTCCTCTCCAGTCTCTGTTGGGCCTCAACACGTGGTGGCAGCCATTTTGCCCTACACCTGGCTGGGGCTTAGCTGGGAACCCAGAGTACGGAGGTTTTCCCTGCTCTTGGATTGTATATCGGAACCTGTGATAGTAAAGCCCTTTTAAAACTGCATCAGATTCCTGAGTCTTCATCCATTCCCTGCCGGCTCGGAGGTAGAAGGGAACTCGCTTCCCAGCACTGTCGGGGACCCTGGCGGCGCTCCCCCAACATATAATTGTTGGTGTTCTGTGTTTTTATTTGCTAATCATTATTAAGTTGCAGGTATTCTGATTTCTCAAATAAGCATGTTTATGACAATGACTTTAAAACATTAACAATAGTTGCCAGAGCCATAGTACAGTGGATAGGATGTTTCCCTTGTGTATGGTTGACCCAGTTTGATTCCTGGCATCCCATATGGTCCCCTGAGCACTGCCAGACATAATTCCTGAGTGCAGAGCAGGAGTAAGCCCTTAGCACCACTTTGTTTTTGGCCTCCAAACCAAAAACAAATTGATTTTTTTAACATTTTATTTTATTTTATTTATTATTTTTTTTTTAGGAATGAAAGTATCTTTTTTTTAACATTTTATTATACCACCGTGAGATATACAATTACAACGTTGTTTACGCTTGGGGGTTTTGGTCACACAGTGTTCCAGCACCCGCCCTCCACCAGTGCCCCTCAACCACCACCCATGTCCCCAATTCCCTCCCCTCCCACGTCCTGCCTAAATGGCAGGTTCTTTATCTCCTCTCTCTCTCTCCCTCTCTCTCCTCCTTCTCCCACACATTGTGGGTTATACTACGATACACTTAGAAGCCATCATTTGCGTTTTTTTGTCTGTATTTAATGCTCAGTTCTATGTTGGTATCAGACCTTTTGACATTTATTCACACATGTTCCCTTCTCTATCTTACCTAACCTCTGACTCCCACGCGCTTGTGGTAATTTCCACTTTTGGTAAGATCACCTGGTATATTTATGTCATGCAAATAAATGCAGTCATTCTATGTCTCTCTCTTTCCTTCTGACTAATTTCACTCAACATGATTCTTTCCAAGTCCATCCATTTATAGGCAAATTTCATAATTTCATTTTTCCTGGCAGCTGCATAGTATTCCATTGTGTAGATGTACCACAATTTCTTTATCCAGTCATCAGTTCTCAGGCATACTGGTTGTTTCCAGGTTATGGCTATTGTGAATAGTGCTGCTATGAAAATAAAAGTGCGGATTGTGTTTTCCGCTGTGTGTTTTGGCTTCCCAGGGTATATTCCCAGGAGTGGTATGGCTGGGTCAAAGGGGAGTTTTATCGAGTATAAATATTAATACATTGCTTTAGGGGCTGGAGCAATAGTAGAGCGAGTAGGGTGTTTGCCTTGCATGTGGCTGACCCGGGTTTGGTCTCCGGCATCCCTTATGGTCCCCCGAGTGCTGCCAGGAGTAATTCCTGAGTGCAGAGCCAGGAGTAACCCCTGAACATGGCTGGGTGTGACCCAAAAAGAAAAAAAAAAGAAAGATTAATGCATTGTTTTTAGTTTGTCCATAGTTCCTTTCAATTAAATAGCTTATCATACTCTTTTGATTTTAATACAATTTTCTGCTATAAACTTTACTACATATTGTAAATTGTAAAATAGCTATTTTGTATTGTAAAATAACTGTTTGCGTCTTTTGTATTTCACAAATCTGTGGAATTCCTTTCTTGCTTCACTATAATACACTGTTCCTTGTACTTTTTTTTTACCTAATGGTTTTAGTATC
>JAJIBD010011419.1:0-56811 GCA_021461705.1 Cryptotis parvus
CCCTCACCATACTTCCTGGGCGGGGAGTGGAATCTTAGCAGGCCTGACCCACCAAGGCTTTAGGCCCCCAACTCAATAGAAATTCAGATTCAAATTGAGATGTACCTCACCCCTCACTTCCAAACTCAGCCCTTCCCTTCCCATGCATTCCCCCCCACCTCAGAACGACAGGTACACAGGAACTAAATACACAGTCCTGGCGACTCACAGTATCCCTAAAAGAGCCAGATGAGGAGCATGCACCAAACTGCACTTGAGAAGGCACAAGTGTGGGAGAGAAGAGAGTGTTTGTTTGGGGGATCTTGGAAGAATGGGCTGGACCCAGTAATGCTCAGGACTACTCCCTGGTTCAGTGCCTGGATGTCACTCCCAGTGGTGTGATGCTGGGGGATCAAATCCAGGCACCCACCCACGTACTAAGAGCATGTGCTTTAGCCCTTAGAACTCCATAGCCCTAGAATATGGGTTTTTATTTTTAACAATGCAGAGCATTGGCAGAGAATGCCTGAAGAAGTCAATTTGAACCAGACAAGGTCAAACTTCCCCCACCTACACCATTCCTCTAAAGAACAGAAAGACATTCAAATCCTCTCACCCTTGGAATGGAGTCACAGGATGCATTCTGATTTTCAGGTACTTTCCACCCAAGTAACTTCAAACAGACAATTCCAGGAATACTCATGAACCCCCAAAGACCTATCAGAGGCCACCCTGCCGCCCTTCCTTTCTTCACTGAACACACACACACCTGAGAATTGACCATGGAGGCGATATTGATCTGATGTTGCCCACCTCCCTTCATTAAACTAAAAACAGGGCTGGCAATAATAAAGCCAGGAGGGCACTTGCCTTGCACACCTTTGACCTGGGTTCAATCCCAGGAACCTTCAAGTCCGCGCTAGGAGTGATCACTGAATGAAGTCAAGAGTAGGTCTTGAGCACTGCCAAGTGTACATCTCCCCCAAAAAATTAATTAAACTAAAACAGCTGTGCTAAGGAGATTGTACCATGGTTAGGTCTCCCTGGGTGTAGCCTTGATGGACTGGGCACTGCAGGGCCTGAGTAGTCTCCCCTTCCCTGGCTCTAACATTGAACCGTCGACACGATTACTTGAGTATCACAGGATGCTCTGGCACCCCTGACTGCCCCTAAATCCCTCTGAAATACAAAATAAATTTTAAACAAATATTTAACAAGAAATATCTTTCAGTCACAAAGTTCATCCTGAAGGTGATGCAAATACCAAAAAAATGCTCAGTCACAAAAATAATCCTTCCATCCAATATCACTGTATCACTGTATCACTGTCTTCCCATTCATCATTGATTTGCTCGAGCGGGCACCAGTAACATCTCCATATGTCCTGTCTCATGCTAGTAGAGCCCAAGGGCATCTGCTTGCTCCAGGAACATAAAGAGCCTCAAACCATTCCATCAGGTCATGGGAATGAGGTCTATAATTGTTACTGGTATTTGGCATATCAAATACAACACGGGTAGCTTGCCAGGCTCTGCCGTGTGGGTAGCATACTCTTGTAGTCATCTCTAAATCCAGCATTTATTGATGAACTGTGCTGCCGCTTAAGGGCCACGCGAGCCGGGCTGTGATAGGCTGGTCTTCAGGGTGGAGTTCTGACGAGGGAAGTCCGGATGTGGAAAATGGAGGCCCTCATGGAGTGGGGGTCGTCTGACTTGTTGCAAGGCTCTGCTGGGGTGGCGGGCCAGGGCTAGAACCCACCATCCCTCTCGGGCGCCTCATGAGCGGCTGGGCACAGGAAGAGCCAGTAGCAGCTCTGCCCCATGTCTGTGAGTCTCTGGATCAGCATACCTGGACCGGATTTAAAAAGACTGCTGCAGGGGTGGATCTCAATGAACTGGGCTGTGATAGGCTGGTCCGCAGGGTGTCTGCAGGGTGGAGTTCTGACGAGAGGGAAGTCCATATGTGGAAAATGGAGGCCTTCATGGAGTGGGGGGGTCATCTGGCTTGTTTCAAGGCTCTGCTGAGGTGACGGGCCAGGGCTAGAACCCGCCATCCCTCCCGGCACCTCGTGAGCGACTGGGCACAGGGAGAGTCAGTAGCAGCTCTGCCCCATGTCTGTGAGTCTCTCCATCCAATATCAGGCCAATTCAATTTGTCCATGCAATATCACAATTCACAATTCAATTTGTCCATCTAATATCAATGTCTGTGAGTCTCTCCATCCAATACCAGGCCACAATTCACAATTCAATTTGTCCATTCAATTTGTCCATCCAATATCAGGCCACAATTCACAAGGCTGCTCTCCGCCTGCATCACCTGTCTCCCACCACATGACGATATCAGACATCCACACAGTTTCTTTCTGGACTGCTTGTTCCCTTCCCTTCCAATGACCATATTCGAGTATTTCCCAAGAAGTGTTTAAATGATCCTCCCTTCCCAGTGCTTGTTGGCGTTATTACATATTCAGAGCCAGGGCATCCTCTTCCTTCCTCAACAAGTCATCCAAAGGCTTTTCCTTTGGATGAAGCCAAAGGAAAGACAAAACGGACAAAACAATCACGGAAAGGAGAACCATTCAGTATCTCATCATGCTTCAAAGTCTCTTTGTGCAGTGCTTGGGTGGTTGGCAATATTTCTTTTTACAAGAAAATTCTATATGCAGATTTAAAATTAAATCCTTTCCAGAAACGCCAATGAGTCTTGCTGAATTGGGAGCTGCCCAACTTCTTCCTGTGAGAAACGGCTAACGGACCATTAAACACGTAAGTCAATGAGCTATACGAAAGTAACCCAGGAAATGTGTGTCTCAGCAATCCGTACTGAGACTCTGGTGATGTGTTTGGGAGGTGATTTAGGGAAACAAAGACCAAAAGAGGGAGGGAATCAGGAAACAGGGAAAAGGATAAAAACCAGGAAGAATAAACAGTTAACAAGAGGAGCAAGTGGGCTTCATCCCACAGGGACCCTCTGTGTTCTTGGTCTTGATTATCTTAAGGCCTGGGGCGGAATCTATGATCTTGGGGAGTTGTTAATTTCTTATTCATTAAAAAGAGCCCTGGGACCACTCCGAGTAGCTAGCAAGGGAAACTGAGGCTTTCTCTTTCATTCCCCCTCTCAAAGATAGAACCATGACTGTCATCAGGGAATGGGTCAAGCTACTTCCTACTGGCTTTGGGGTGTCAAATAGGGGCTCAGAGCTGTCAAGGTGTCTTGGAAAGAGGGCTGCCTTAAGACTCACAATGCCATACCTCAGGCGACTGCATCTGTGGTTCATCCTTGATCACCATCTATAGTTTGATGGCCGTTAGCCTAGAGGAAACAAATCTGACAAGAAGGTTATAAGGCCGAGTCCTGTGAGTAATGACAAGCAGAGGTCCTACAAGGAACCAAGAAGGGCAGGACCCAAGAGTCAAGACCACATATTTTTCATGAAAGCCACTCCTGAGAAGCCTGTTTCCAGAACTGGAAACCTTTGTGAGCTGAAAATTGGCCTGGATTTTCTAAACTAACTCACAAAGAAGTGATATTCCTTTGCAAGCATTGTACACACATGCTGGACACAAGGCTGGAGAGACCTTGTGTCAAGGGATAAACATAACATTGGGGGGTCAAAGGTCAATTGTATTCCCAGTATAGTGAGTTGTCTTAGATATTTTCATTTTAAAAGGCCAGGTATACTGAAACACAGCCAGTAAACCATGGGAGAGGACCCTGAGGTGATTAACTTCTGGTGTTCAATCATATAGATCATCCACCAGGCCAAGGTTGTTCAGGTTATTGAGCTCCCCTAGGCGACCCGTTGTGACATTCCACGCTGATGATTTCCTTTCTTTTTTTTTTTTTTTTTTTTGAGGGGGTTACACCCATTGATGCTCAGGGGTTACTCCTGACTCTGCACTCAGGAATTACTCCTGGTGGTGCTCGGGGAGCCATATTGGATGCCGGGATTGAACTTCGGGTCAGCCGCGTACAAGGCAAACGCCCTACCTGCTGTACTATCACTCTGGTCCAATGATTCCCTTTCTTTAGGCCATTTTCCTAACTTTACTCTGTCTGTTCCCCGTATTTCCCTAACACTTCCCTTGTTAAAAATTAAAGACATTTTGAGCTGCAGGTGGATTACCCTCTAAAAGGGATCTGTCCATGGGCAGGGTACGTGAGTTCCTCTGTGGAATGCAGATGGAATGTCCCTTCGGGGCTACTGTAGCCTCTCATCTTGGTTTAGACAGTTGTTGTCTTCCTGTGTTCCGCCCTTGAAGGATACAGTTATCTTGAGTAATTAAAAACAAAATTATTGGGGCCCACCTCCCACAACCCCACCTTGTTGATTCACCCACCAGCCCTGTTCTAGATTCCTGACTAAGTATCCAAAGAGATGCACATTAAGCAGATAAAAGTTTATGGAAACATTGGTTCCCGGTGCTGAAAACTCTGGTGGATCAAAGTACTTGCCCTGCCAAAGTCCTAGCAGGCTCACCCACACGCCACTGTTACAGTCATACCAAGGACTCAGCTCCACAGCCTAAAGAATATTCTCTGCAGAAACACCAAACTGCAATAATTTCAGGTTCCCCAGTGCCTGTGTTGAGAACTCTGGGGTCTTCTTCCAGTAGGGGTTAATAGCTTCCTCTCACCCCCATAATTCCAGAAGCCCCAGATGCCACACCTACCTCCCATATTCACCACCATTTCAACTCTTTGGCCCAGACATAGATCCTGAAGTCTCTGAACCATGACACCCCTAATTTCTCTATTCTGAAATTCCATAGGGACACCTCAAATTAGATGGGGAAGTAAGATAGAAGCCAACTAAGTCAACAAAAATAATAACACAGAAGACTCAAACAGCAACAAATAGCTTAATGAATTCTTTTTTTTTTCCTTTTTTGGGTCACACCTTGCAATGCTCAGGGGTTACTCCTGGCTCTGCACTCAGGAATTACTCCTGGCGGTGCTCGGGTGACCATATGGCATGCCAGGAATTGAACTCGGGTCAGCTGCAAACGCCTTACCCACTGTGCTATCGCTCCGGCCCCGAATTCTTAGACTTAACAACCTTTTGATCAGATACAATCATTTTAACATAAAATTTATTTGTTATACTTATTTACTTATTTATTTTAATATTGTAGCTTTGTTACCTAGCCAGTTTCAACCCTAGAATTATATCTACAGTTGCGGCTTTTGTCTACATTAAGATATTTTAAAATAAAATAAATTAAAATTTTAAACAAAGCAGGGGCTGGAGCTGGTAGGATGTTTGCCTCGCATGCATGCAGTTGACCGGGTTCGATCCCTGAGCACCACCAGATGTAACTCCTGAGTGCAGAGCCAGGAGTAACCCCTGAGCATCGCCAGGTGTGACCCAAAAAGAAAAAAAAATTAAACAATAAAATGATTGGGCTGAGGAGGACTCTCACAAAGGCTTTCTTCTTGGGGAAAACCTAAACCAAAAACTTCTGGATATGAAAGTGCTGAGATTGTCCCCACCCAGTTTCCAATTCCAGCCTGCTGTTGAAATCGTTCCAGTAAATAGGTCAGGCTATTTACAACAGGCGCTGGGTCAGGCATCCTTTTAACATATTCTAAGAATATCAAGTTCTTAGCTCATAGATTGCATTTAGCTTATGCCTAGACAATATCTTACTCCAGAACCCCAAGTATAAATGCCCTCTTTGATTAGCAAGGAAGTTGAGAATTTCCAGGCACCCACCAAAAAAAGAAAAACTTTGTCTCTTTCTAAGTTAGTTCAAATGTAAACTTCTCCTCTAGTGGAGATATCCGGCTTGTCAAATTAATATAAACTGAGGGTTTGTTCAAATGGAAAAGCAGCTGAGAAAGATGCTCGCTTTGGCTTCTTCCTCAGAGAAGCCTGAAACTGAAAAAAAAAATTCAAGTTTTTAGGGTTTTATGTTTTTTTGGGGGAATATTTTTATTTGTTCATTTGTTTTTTGTTCAGGGGCTACACTCGATGGTGCTCAGGCCTTACTCCTGGCTCTGCACCCAGGAATAACTCCTGGTGGGCTTGAAGGGTAATAGGGATGTCGGGGATCGAACCCAGGCCAGCCGTGTAGGACAAGTGCCCTATGCATTGTACTATCTCTATGCCCCATTAGCTCTTTTATATCCAAAACCAGACATGGTCTGCTGTCATCCACAGCTCTTATTGAGGGTTAATTGCAGACGCAAGCACAGGAAGGACTTACATGCAGCAAGGGGCCTAGGGAGATGCTAGACATGGTTTGGGTCGCAGGAAGGCCGCATACATGGCGAGACAAGAAAGGGAGAAGGAAATTTTATCGTCCAGGGGAAAGCAGGGGCAAAGATTAGGAGAGTGGATGGGGAAGATAATCACCCTCAGAACATCATTAAGCTAATATCCTAGCATCCTCAAGGCCCTGAGGCTCTCATCCAAGGAATTTACAACCGGACAATTAAAAAAAATAAGCTCCTATAAATCATACTATTCTCAGCAGGTGCTGGTTATTCTGTCCCCTTCTCTACCCCCAGGGGATGAAACTTCTCAGGAGAGCAATCTCTACACCCATATTGTCTATTCCTACTTCAACTGTCTTGTTTATTCCAGTGCTGGGGATCAAACCCAGGGCCTCACAGCGGCAAGGCTTGAACTGATGCCTGAGCCACACGCCTGACCCTCGGTTGACCTTGCTCTATGGAATGCCTTTGCTCTATGGAAACCGTTCCTATCACATCTCCAGTAACAGCCTCCCCATCACCAGCTCTCCCAAAGCACAGGCTCTGTCCTCAGTCTTTGTTCATAACTGGCTCCAGCCTTGTTGGGAACATGCTTTCCCTCAGCTTCCAGAACTTTCTTGGTTTCCTTCTCACCTCACCAGACATCCCCATCTGACTTTCTTACTAGTCATCTAGGAACCTGTTAGAAATGAAATGCAGGTTACTGGGTTCTGGTCCTGGATTTGCTGAAACAGAACCTCTGAGGTGGAACGCAGCTGTCTGGGTTTTATCAAGTGGTGAAAATTGGGAACTGGAGCTTTCAAACTCAGTATTCCCGCCAGCTCAGTCTGACCCACAACTTTGAAAATCTATATACAAGATAAAAAGACAGGCAGACAGACAGACAGACAGACAGACAGACAGATAGGAGAGATATAGATTTATCCTCTCCCCTGAGTGCTGCAACCAACCATGTGTCACCCCCAGATATGAGGGAATGTGATGAAGAACGTGATGCTACCTGGAAGGGGACAAGTGACCAGGTCATAATACCCCGCCATGCTCTTATGTCTTCAGGGTCTGGGGCTGTGGAAGATAGTACAGAAGTTAAAATGACTCTTATCTTGCATGCAGCTAACTCTGGTTCAATCTCCAACACTATATACAGTCCCTTGAGTCTGACCAGGAGTGAGCCCTGAGTACAGACCCAAGAAAAGTCATAAGCATCACTGGGTGTAGCCCCAAAACACAACAAAAATCCAGTCAGGAGATGGTAGAACCATGGGAAGGCATACACTGGAACCAGGTTGGTTCTGGCACTATGTGATCCTCACCGGGCGCCCAGGAGCCCCACCCCCACACCAAGCACCACTAGATACCCCTTAGGTCATATGAAAGCACCAGAAAACTGTGTCAAGCTGCATAATACCCTCAGGCCCCTCACCTTGAGCTTCAAGTGGGGACTCTGGGCCTCCGAGCACTGCTTGGAACCCCCCACATAAAACTTCCAGGGCTTCCCCTCATATTTCAACTATGAAAGACCTTATCGAGGACTCGTGGACTGTTAGGATCTGCATAACCTATCCCCCTGTGTTCCCTTTGACATCAGAGGCCAGACACCATAATAGCTGATTGACACAACGCGCTCATTCGTTGAATGAATCATTCTCCTTTGGCAAATAAGATCAATGTAGACGTTGACTTCTGTAACTCAGTCCCTTGAGTCTGACCAGGAGTGAGCCCTGGTACACACGCTACTTCTGAGGACCTAGGTGTCATTGGCAGTATTTTAGGCAGGACATAGTTGATGCAAAGGCACGTTCTCAAAGAAAGACTTGGTGGTACAGTAAAACTTGCCACAGTAAGGACTCACACCAGATGAAACCCCAAAGAAAAACCCCAGGGACTGAGAATGTAACCCCACAGTAGAGAGCTTGCTTTGCATGTAGGCCCTGGGTTCCAACTCTGCTACTTGGAAGGGGACATACAGATGACCAGGAGATATGTGAAAACATGTTCATTGTCACTCATTATCAGGGAAATGTAAATCAAAATGATAAGATATCATCACAGAGTAGTGAGTATGATGTATATCAAAATGACTGGAAACTGGAGCCAGAGCGATAGCACAGCAGGTAGGGCATTTGCCTTGCATGCAGCTGACCTGGGTTTGATCCCCGACATCCCATATGGTCCCCTGAGCACCGCCAGGAGTAATTCCTGAGTGAAGGGCCAGGAGCAACCCCTGAGTATCGCCGGGTATAACCCAAAAAGAAAAAAATGACTGGAAACATCCAGTATTGGGGGATGGTAAGGGGGGCATCAGCAAACAAAGACCCCTCATTCACTGCTGGTGAGAATTCCATCTGAGTCAGCCTCTTTGGAAAGCAGTATGGCAACACTGCAAAGAAACTAAGCACAGGGCTTTCATCTGACCAACAATTCCACTTCTCAGCATCTACCCTTAAACACACACAAAACATTAACTCAAAAACGTAGTGGCGGGGCCGGAGCGATAGCCCAGCGGTAGGGCATTTGCCTTGCACGCGGCCGGCACTTGCTGGCCCGGTTCGATCCCGGCATCCCCATATGGTCCCCGAGCACCGCCAGGAGTAATTCCTGAGTGCAGAGCCAGGGTGGACGAGTAATCCCTGAGCATTGCCGGGTGTGACCCAAAAAGCAAAAAACAAAAAACAAAACAAAACAAAACAAAAAAAAAACGTAGTGGCACACCTATGTTCATTGACGTTGAGCATAATAGCCACCATATGAAAATAGCCCAAGCATCCAATGACAGGTGACTGGGTAAAATGATGTTATGGTATGGAATACTACTCCAGCTAGAAGAAATGTTGGAATTTTGCCTTTTGTAAGATTAGTGGATCTGGAGGGGATCGTGTTACACAAAATTAATAGAGGGACAAATATCAGATGAACTCACTGATCACTGGAATACATAAAAAACAAAACCAGGGAATAGATATTATCAAATGATGGCAACCCGTGGGTCTTGAATTACAAAACTGAGATAACCAAAAATTGGTCAGAGAAGGCAAGGAAGAGACACACACGCTACAGCTGACAGTTGGCAGTGGTGGAGGGTCTCAGGCACTTTGGTGGTGGTGTAGGTGGAGTGAACTTGTGCATTAAAACCATAAACATTCACACCATGTTATTTAAATACAAATTAGAAATAAATCAAGTAAAATTGGTAGGAGGAGAATGAATAAGCCTTTTAAAGAGCTGTGTTTTATTCTGAATCATGCAATAACAAATCCTAAATTCCAACTCTCCTCCCAGTCCAGTAAATGGCCTACCAATAGGATATGGTAGAGGCAATTGTAAACAGGGTTGGAATGAAGAATGACATTCCCAAAACTTTCTCTTATGGAGCACCCCACCTGGTGCTGCTGAAGTCGATGAAAGAAAGCGCTAAAGAACACTTGAGGTCAGATCACCAACCCCATTAGGTGTTTGTTTATTTTTTTTTAATAACACAAACTATCTGATAATCTTGCATTGAGAAATGGGATCAGTGGGTCAATGAGTGCTTTGCTCCCAAGCATATGGTAGAAGTGGTGTTCCGTGACGTCTGGGATGAGGCGGAAAGACGCATACAGCTTCAATGTTGTTGGCTGAAACTCCCTGTACATTTGTTTGTTTCTTTGTTTGTTTTTTGCTTTTTGGGTCACATCCGGCGACGCTCAGGGGTTACTCCTGGCTCTGCACTCAGGAATTACTCCTGGTGGTGCTCGGGGACCATTTGGGATCGAACCCAGGCTGGTGCAGACCGTGCAAGGCAAACGCCCTACCCACTGGGCTATCGCTCGGCCCATGTTTATTTGTTTGTTTTGCTTTGTGGATCACACCCAGCAATGCTCAGGGGTTACTCCTGGCTCTGGACTCAGGAATTACTCTTGACAGTGCTCGGAGGACCCTAGGGGATTCCGGGGATCAAACCAGGGTTGGCGGGTACAAGGAAATGACCTACCCGCTGTATTATCACTCTGGCCCGAAAATACCCTTGCTGTAAGACATCAAGAAGTCCATCCCTGCCATGCGGGAAGAAACCAGGTCCCAGAGAGAAGCCAGGCAAAAGGCGTTCTCACACATCAGCGTATCTGACTGTCAGTCCTTCCCAGCCGGTGCCAGGCAGGCAAATGAGACTCCTCAAGTGATTCCAAGCCTCAACCAGCAAATCAACCTCAGACAGAGTCTCCCAATTCCAGACATCACAAACCTGTCAATTCCCTCAGCCCCCCTGTCTGTCTCCCCTGATCCACTTCATCAGCATTACTAAGTGGTGCTTATTTTAAACCACTACGTTTGGGGGTCGTTGCTACCGTCAATCTCAGCCACGTCATCTCCTTTAGGTTAGTAATCCTTCCAGGAGAACCCTCTGCTTTTGGAACCTTATCCTGGTAGGAAGGAGCAGCCAGAGCACATTTTTTTTTTTTTGTTTGTTTGTTTTTGCTTTTTGGGTCACACCCAGCAATGCTCAGGGGTTACTCCTGGCTCTGCACTCAGGAATTACTCCTGGCGGTGTTCGGGGACCATATGGGATGCCGGGGATCGAACCCGGGCCGCACTGGCTGGCCACGTGCAAGGCAAACGCCCTACCCGCTGGGCTATTGCTCTGGCCCCAGCCAGAGCACATTTAATAGTCACTAGATTCTTCTGAGCAAAGAGGATGAGCTTTGATATTTTCTCTTTTTCTTTCTTTTTTTAAAGTGACCTGCTCTTTATTTTCATGTATTAATATACATGGGAAGCACAAAGTACGCTTTAGCAACAAATACCTTCTAAATTAACATTCAATATGATTAACTTGAAAATAAAATGCATGTTACAGTGTAGAGTGCATTTTAAATGTGAAATCTGTCTTTGTGATCTAATGCTTCGGATTCTCTTATTTAAACTTTGAATATATCCTGTAATTATTCTTTGCAGCTCACAGACCAAATAATTAGCTAAGGATATTTTTTAATGTAGAAAAAAGTGGCAGCTATTAATATAATTCTAGGATTAAAATTGATTAGAGGTTCCTGAGCAAAGAGCCAGGAGTAATAACCCCCAAGTGTCGCGGGTGTGACCCAAAAAGCAAAATAAATAAATAAATAAATTAAAATATTTATTTTTATTGATTTTACTGATTAGAGGGGCTGAAACATAGCACAGCGGGTAGAGCGTTTGCCTTGCACTCAGCTGATCCGGGTTCGATCCACGGCATCCCATATGGTCCCCCGAGCACCGCCAGGAGTAATTCCTGAGTGCAGAGCCAGGAGAAACCCCCGAGCGTTGCTGGGTGTGACCCAAAAAAGCAAAAAAAATAATAATAATGATAATAATAATAATAATAATAATAAAATGAAATAAAATCACTAGATCTAGAAAATAAATTTATGTGGACATTGCTATATCTATTTTGCAAGTCCTGGCCTAAGAACTTTTGAAGCTTTTTGTTGCTTCAGGAGGTGTACGAGGGAACGTGGGTCCAGACACCTCCCCTCCCGACCTATGGTGGGGCCCAAGAGCTGACAGGGCGGCAGATGTGGAGGTGGGCGAGCCTGCTGGGGTTTCCGGAAGTCTGAGGAGTTTGAGGCGAGGGGGAGAGAAAAGCCACCCGACTCTAGAAAAAAAAAAAAGACAAAACAGCAGAGTTCTCAGCCTCACCACAGGTACCTGAAATTATTCAGAGATTGGAGTCTGCAGGGAATATTCGTGAGCCGGTGCAGCCCCTTGGCATAACCCTTGGCATAACCCCTGGTGCTGCTGCCATAGCCTTGGTTTGGCGGCTATCGCGCCTCCTGCCTCCCAGGGACCAAGCTTTGGGGTTCCCTGTTCCCCGAGCTCCAGCTGCCGGCCAGGCCCCTTGCGGTGGGCAGCTACCTCCAGCCCCAGCCCCACGGGAGACGCGAGCTGCTTCAGGGACCCGGGCTCACCTGCGAGGAAAGACAGGTTAAAGCCCACCGGAGCGCTGCCCAGCATGACTGCCCAGTGCTCATCTCCATGGACACAGGCTGGTTCTGCCTAGGAGGTCCGCCCCACCGCACTGCCTCCCACTCCTCTCGTTTCCCCTTCCCGGTCCCTGTGACGTCAGCGTCCCCCCTCAAGTCTCACCAGCTCTCTCGCCACCTGCCCTGTCTCATCACTCCCAGTTCCCCCTGCCTGGTTCCTCCCCCCTGTTCCTCTCACTTGAGAGACCAGCAAAGGGAGATAGTTATGTAACTCAAGTTGTTTTTCCCAGGGTGCCTCAATAATCCAAAACCTCTTTTGGATTTGTTGGAGTCTTTGCTCATTAAAGAGCTAGAGGATACTCTCAGTGTACGCCACTATACAGCCTCCTGCAAACTCTAATTCCCGCTATTGCTTTCTCCAGGGGATGAGCTTTGAGGGCAGAAGGAAGTGGAGAATTAAAACCACAGCCTCATACAAAGATACCTCTCTCTCCTACTGGGCTATATTCCCGCCCTCACATTTTTTTTTTTTTTCATTGTATATATTTTTATTTTTTTAAACATTTTATTATACCACCGTGAGATATACAATTATGCAATGTTGTTCACGTTTGGAGGTTTCGGTCACACAGTGTTCCAGCACCCGCCCTCCACCAGTGCCCATCTCCCACCACCCATGTCCCCAATTCCCTCCCCTCCCATGGCCTGCCTAAATGGCAGGTTCTTTATCTCCTCTCTCTCTCTCCCTCTCTCTCTCTTCCTTCTCCTACACATTGTGGGTTGCACTACATACACTTAGAAGCCATTATTGGCATTTTTTTTGCCTGTATTTAATGCTCAGTTCTAATGTTGGTATCAGACCTTTTGACATTTATTCACACGTTTCCATCTTTATCTTACCTAACCTCTGACTCCCACACGCTTGTGGTAATTTCCACTTTTGGTAAGATCACCTGGTATATTTATGTCATGCAAATAAATGCAGTCATTCTATGTCTCTCTCTTTCCTTCTGACTAATTTCACTCAACATGATTCTTTCCATGTCCATCCATTTGTAGGCAATCATAACTTCATTTTTCCTAACAGCTGTATAGTATTCCATTGTGTATATTTTTATTTTTGAATGTTTTATTATACCACCATGAGATAAATAATTACAAAAATGTTCATGTTTGGGTTTCGGCCATACAGTGTTCCAGCATTCATCCCTCCACCAGTGCCCACCTCCCACCACCAATGTCCCACCAGTGCCCACTTCCCACCACCAATGTCCCACCAGTGCCCACTTCCCACCACCAATGTCCCGATTCCCTCCCTCCTCCCCTAGCCTGCCTCCATGGCAGGCTCTTTATCTTCACCATTCTTTAAAGGAGACAAGCCGCTGTTTAATTTCTCAGCAGGAATAAAAGAGTAGGCATCTATTCTCTTCACAGGATGCCTGAAGCAAGATGACACACGGTTTTGTTATGAGGAATCCATGTTTCTCACTCCTTTGCTTACTGGGAAGAGGAATTGAGTCAAGGAAGAAATAAACAGTGGCTTATATCCTTTCCAGGTCTCAGATTTTTATTTTTGGCCCCACCCTCAGTCCCAAATTTTTTAAAGTGAAAAATCTAGACTTTTCTGGGCTCAACCCAGAGCAGTGAATTTTTTTCCCTCGTTAAGTATTTCTTGTTACCAGAGTTCACAAAGTTCACAAATGCTTTCTCATTCCCGAAGCTTCCTCCATTTCCCAGCACCGCTTATGTAACGGGCCAGTGGGGGGCCTTGGGCGAATGTCCCCCTTTAAATTAATATAGCATAGTCTATGAGCAACGAATGACAGGTAGTGATGACGCCCGGAGACGTGATCAGCTGATTCAAGTGTTTCACCGAATTCCAGCTCAATTTATCCTGTGACTCAGGTGCCCGGCCCTGCCTAGGAGAAGTCCACCCCTTCACCCAAGAGCCGGGCCCGGGGTCGCGGCGCGCGGCCGCGTGGGTGCGAGTCCGCGCGCTCATTGGTCCGCGCTCCGCCCAGGCCCCGCCCCCGGACCGAAGCCCCGCCCCACGCGCCGCCGGCTCTTGCTGCCAGTCACTGACAGCGCAGCTCCGCGAGCGCCTCTTCCAGGGACGCAGGTAAACAGCCAGGTCGCCCCAGACGCCCAGCGGGTTATGGCGGGCCCTCGGCCCCGGGGCCCGCGGCATTCGCAAGGGCGCACGGACCGGGTCGCTTTGGCACGCGGAATAGGACGGCCGGGGGCCTGGGGGGTGCTTTTCTGCGTTGCGGGGCACGGCGGCCGGCCCCTGGGTGCTCGTGGGTTTGGGGGTGACGCCGCACGGCTTGGCCTTTCCCGGTTAGGAGAGCGCCTTTATTCGCAGTGGGGCGGAGGCCGCTGGCCGCGTCCCTCTGGGAGAGATGCGGAGTGCCCAGAAGTCTGTTGGCTGCCCCCGGCCCCGCGCGCGAGCCCACGGCAGGAGCGGGGAGCGGGGGCGGCCCGGGGCGCACGTCTGGGAAGGGGGCTGGAGGTGTCCGCCGAGGCGGGGCGCAAACACCGGAGAGGCGCCTGGCGCTGCGGGGTTTCGGCTCCCCCAGCGGCTAGCGGCCCCCGGGAACAGGCCGGGCCAGAGGCGCTGGAGCCCCTCGGGGCCCCCATCCCGCCTCTCCCAGTGCTGGGTCGGGGGGCGGCGGGCCAAGCCCCCAGGCGTCGGCCGGCGGAGGGGAAATCGCGGGGCTCCTAGTGGGGGGCAGGGGAAGGATGAGCCTCGGGGGAGGCCGCCCCGCCCGCCGTCCTGCGCTCGCCGGAGGTCCCGGGGGAGGCCGCGGCCCGCGCTGCCCACAGCCCCCGACGTCAAGGGTGTAATCGCGAGGTGCGGGCGGGGCCTCCGGGGACACCCCCGGGCCCTTGGGGTACCGCGCGACGAGGGGTGTGGGTGCGGGTGTCCAGGGGCTGGGCGATCCCTGCGGACCGCTTTTCCTTTCTTAGTGCGGTGGGAGGGAAACTGCTCGGCTCGGAGTCTCAAGGCAGGAGCGGGGTTTCGTTTTTCGGCCACCACCCGTTGTTGTCAATGGGGAGAAAGGCATTTTACTGTTCCCGTTGGTTGGTCGTTCTTACAGCTTTGTAACAGCTGTAGTAAGAGGTTGTCTTGGCTTTGGGATTTTTGTTAGAGTGGTGGAGGGTAGTTGACGCTGGTTGAGGAACTGGTGTTGAGGTATTATATGCCTAAAAGTCAATCACTTGTTAATAACTCTGTAAATCATTTACATTTTAATTTTTTTTTCTTTTTTTGGGTCACACCTGGCAATGCTCAGGGGTTTCTCCAGGTTCTGCACTCAGGAATTACTCCTGGCGGTGCTCCAGGGACCATATGGGATGCTGGGGATGGAACCCAGGCCGGCACAGGGCCGGCTGCATGCAAGGCAAACGCCCTACCCGCTGGGCTATCGCTCGCCCAAAGTTTTTTTTTCCCCCTGGCCCCCCGATTTTAAATTTTTTAATAGAATAAAATCGGTAGCCCACCACCATCACATCCACCACCGTCCTCTGAAAGGCTCTGTTCCTGGTTTTGCTTTCTCACCTGCAAATTTGTACACAACTGAAAACTTGCTTGCTTGCATTTAACATGGTGCAGTATTAACTTCCTGGCTGCATGATTTTCTTACTTTCTTGCACTTTGAGCTTCAAGGTTTAATGGGAAGTTTCACACGCTCAACATTTGAGGTGTTTCCAGAAAAGTCCAGCTAGAATAGGATGAAAGGCTTTTTTACAGATCAGATTATGAGAAGGCGAAAGAGTCAGGGAAAAATTGAATTAAAAAAATTCAGGGGCCAGAGTAATAGCACAGCCGGTAGGGCATTTGCCTTGCACACTGCCAGCTCGGTTCGATTGACATCCCATATGGTCCCCCAAACACCACCAGGAGTAATTCCTGAGTGAAGAGCCAGTAGTAACCCCTGAGCACCACCGGCGTGACCCAAAAAAGGGGGAAAATTCAGACTCAGAAAAATGAACCTCACTCTCAAATTTGTAGAAGAGATGAATTCACGGGCGAGAATGAACCATTTGTTTTTAACCTACACAAACACCGAGCAACTCCTAACAATGAACTCAGCAGAACGGAACAGAAAGCGGAGGGGTAGGATGTGATTTGTGTATTATTTGTATCTGGCACCAGTGTTTCATACTTGTGAAAGGAAAACGTCAAGATTATAATAGAGGACCGGTGAAATGATGATGAATTATTGACTTAATAAAATGTCAAAGAGAGCAAGTTTGGGTTCTTATTTTACATCTGTTCAACTTAAAGGAACCTGCTTTGTGACTCATGGTAGAGGACAGGCCTCGCTTCTGTGCGGCCCTGGGTTTGAGCCCTGGCAACTGAGAGAGGAAAGAATTCCATGGACAAAAGCAACATTTATAGTCCCAGCAAGCCCTGTGGGAAGGAGACAGAGCTTTAGGATTAGAAATAGCTCTGCAGCCTTGATTCTGGACCTTCCCCTAATTTGCTAGTCTTCCTTTTGTCCCTTAATTAAATACAGGAAATACCTATTTCCAGCATTTCTTGTCAAGATTAACCATCTATGCAACTGGCCCTTGGCATGGATGTATTGTTCTTTTCCTGCTTATGTCAGTCTGGGAACATTGTGCATCAGTACCAGCTCTTTGGTAAAACCATCTGCTGATGCATTCAGAAGTTCAAAGCTGTGACCCAGAAACCCCGCTCTTAGGAATTTACCTGCCACAAAGCCAGAAAGAGAGAGGGAGAGGGAGAAAGCCATATGCAGGCCCATATTCAGGGCAGTTGGTTCTAAAATTAGAACCAACTGGGAAACAACCTAAATGAATAACAGCGGGCACCACAAGGAAAACCATGGCATAGCATGGCAGGAGCATTATGTAACATCCAAAGTCGTGGTTTGGGAGCCGGGGCTGTAAACTAATAGGTCAGAATTGAGCTTACCAGTTTGTGTCACCATAAGACACAGTGCATATATTAAAAACCCGAAAGGAAAATGCTTAGCAGTGAAAGTGTTTATGCAAAGTGTAGGTGCTTTTGATCTTCCTTTGGGTGATGTGTTTTCCTGAGGTTGCTCTTTCAACTGTTCACAGGGCTCTTTTTTTCTCTTTCTTTTTACCTTCATCGGCCTCTATTCAAGGGGCATGAAAGGAAAGTGCCTCTTGCCGTAGCGTCCTGTTTGCCTTTTCAGTCAAACCTATTTTTCCCAAAGCATTTTTTAATCTTAAATGGGTTTAAGGGTTTAGTAATTTATGTAGGAGATTTTTTCCTATAAAGAACTCGCCCCCCCGCACCGCGCCGACGAACCCAGGCGCGGTGTACGGTTCCTAATTAGTCTCTAATTTATTAACTCTCATTTTGTTGTTTTTCTATTTTGTTGTTGCTGTTCAGAACTCCTGAATACGTTTGAAAGTGTTTGCAGCAAGCCAAGCAGTCTCTCTTCCCGAAGCACAAGTCCTGCTGAGCTGAGCGGCCACAGATGTAGGTACCCAGTAGTCTCTGATCTTGTTGTTGGTGTTTGAAAGTCACCAACTGTCACAGAAATTCTGAGACTCTAGATGAGGGTGATCACAGGCCTTTGCTCTGGAGGCCCCTCGGGTCTGTGTATGGCTCTCACATGCTCCAACATCATCCTTTCTGATGTAAATAAAATCATTTGGTTTTGCAGCGAAAGGACCACAGCTTTTCCTATCCTCAGGCTGAATTATGTAAGGAAGAAACCATTAAAAAATATGTCGGAAAACAACATACAAATGTTTCTGCCCCCAGAAACAAGTTAACACTGAAAGTAACAGTCCACAAACTGTCTGAAGGTGCCTTCTGGAGAAGGATTTTCTAAAGTGCAGTTTTAATTTACCTGTTCCAGTTGCCCCTGTGGGATCTTGTTTCCTCTTCAAAGACTGTGAACTGCTGCATATTTAAACATTTGGCCAGCGCTGGTGTCTACTCCAGGGCCGTCTACCTTTGAGCACAGTAATCCTTTTTTATTTTCCTGCATTGAGAGGCAGGGAGCACACCCAGAGATGCTCAAGAATCACTCTTGGCAGTGCCCAGGGGACAATATAGGATGCTGGGGATCCGGAGATACCCTGATCCACCACATACAAGGCAAACACCCAACCCGATGTATTATCTCCTAACCCAGCAGGGTAATCCTTGAGTGAATAGTCACTGCAGCAGTAGTTAGGAGATTTTTTTTTCAGTTTATTCATCCTGATTTTTTTCCTCTTTTTTTTTTTTTTAAATAAAGAGGTTTGTTTGTTTATTTATTTACTTGCTTACTTACTGGCTTGTTGGGTCATACCCTGTGATGCTCCTGGTGGTGCTTGGGGGACCATGTAGGATGCCAGGGGATTGAACCAGGGTTGGCCGCATGCAAGGCCAACACCCTTTCTACTGTCCATTGCTCTGGCTCTTCTTGTGATTATTGCAGTCATGTGTGTTTACTCCAGGATGTTCAGGCTTTGGGGGAAAGTGCTCTCTGTTCTGTGGAGTGCTGCTTCTGACTCTATAGTCAAGCTCAGGGCACAGATCCTTTGGAAGCTGTTAGACACTCAGGAGAGATTGTGGGGGGTGGTTCCCCCATGGCGGTAACAGGGATATTGCCATAAAGGAAGGCCACCTGCAGCGTGCAGGAAAGTTCTGTTGCTATGACGTGGCCTGCTAGTTGGTTCCCTGTGCGGTAGCCTGGTGTCTGAAAAGACCCACGTGTTCACCTTAAAGGACATGCCATGCAGAGACAGGAAGCATGCCTGGTGCTGGGAGGATGGTACTCTTGGACTTGCTGGTGCAGGGTGCCCACAGCCATTAATTTGTAAAAAGAAATCCTCAGGATCTGCCAAGTGCAATCAAGCAAAGCACACCGTGACATGTTTCCTGACAGTTCTTTTAGACACTCCCAAGCTGTTGGCCTGGAATAGGTTGCAGTAATGTAGCTCTTGTTTATTTATTTGTTTGTTGTTATTTGGGGGTGCGGGGAGCAGTGGCTGGCCAGGAGTGATACCTGGTGGTACTCAGGGCTTACTTCTGGCTCTGTACTTGGAGATTATTCCTGGTGGGATTTGGGGAATCCTATGTGGTTCTGGGGATCGGCCACATGCAAGACAAGTGCTCTGGTCACTGTGCTGTCTCTCTGGCCCCCAGTTGTATTAAAATACTCTCCAATGAGCCAGGAAAGTGGCTCAGTGTAAGAGCACATGTCTTGTGTATATGAGCCCTGAGTTCAGTCCCCAGTACTGCAAAATAAATTAATTATAATAATAATAATAATAATAGTTAAACAAAAGCTTTCCAAATAATACAGTAGAGCAGTTTAGGGGCCTGAGCGATAGCACAGGGGGTAGGGCATTTGCCTTGCACACAGTTGACCTGGGTTGGATCCTCGGCATCCCATATGGTCCCCTGAGCACCACCAGGAGTAATTCCTGAGTGCAGAGCCAGGAGTAGCCCCTGAGCATTTCTGGGTGTGACTCAAAAAAAAAAAAAAGAATAGTTTAGAGGCCCTTTGGCCTATCACTTCAGGGATAGGCATGAAAACCACCACCCCAAAAATATTCTGGGCAAATTCTGCATAACTTGTATCACATTCTATAAGGGATAATAACTTCAAAAAGGTTGCAGTGTAACAGATGACTAATTCCACTTAGCTCAGGAAAGGCGTAAATATTCTTTAGTTGCGGTGGTGGAAGGGTCTTGGGGCCATGGAAGCTGTGTGGTGGCATTTCCCAGCTGAAGCAACTACGCTTTAGCTTGTAGCAGGTCCTGAGTAGCCACGCTGGGCCGCCCCTGACTGGCTGTCCAGTCCTGCCAGCTCTGACTCCCAGAATCCATGTGGCAGTGGGAGTAGTCTGTTAGGGCACATCTGCAGATGTGTCTTTCTCTCTAATACACTAATGCTCTCATCTTCTGCTCATGCGTCCAACCACACAACATTCTGTATTGTAGCTTTATGGCACAGTCTAATAGTTGGCAAGCCAAGTGAGTCACAGATTGTCTTTTGAAGCTTTTAAATCATCTTCATTTTTTAGGATCATTTCATCATATTCTTTAAAAACACCCCCTTGAGGGGCCGGAGCAATAGTCCAGCAGGTAGGCATTTGCCTTGCACACAGCCGACCCGGGTTCGATCCCTGTCATCCTATATGGTTCCCTGAGCACCTCAAATTCCTGAGTGCAGAGCCAGGAGTAACTCCTGAGCATCGCCAGGTGTGACCCAAAAAGCAAAAATAAATAAATTAGAAAGAAAGACAACAGACAGACAGACAGACAGACAGACAGACCCCCCTTGAATTCTGATTGAAATTTTGTTGACTTTGAATTTCCACGGGGCGGATCACTTGGCATTGATTTTTCTCAAATTGTTGCATCTCTCTCTTTTTTCTAGTCTTTTTACTGCAAAATTTTCCAGTTTTCCTATCTTAGGTTAAATGCTAGATATTTGGGCAGGCATTTTTTATTGTTGTTGTTGCCTTTATGAGTAGATTGTATTTTTTTGCACACCAGGTCATCTAAATGATTAAAATTAAAATTGCTTTAGGAGCTCACTTTTTTTTCATATCATTGATTAAAATAATAGTGATTCTACTGAACTTATTTATTTAAGGTTTTGAAGGGATGATTTTTCTGGCTTTAGCAGATTGAAAATGAGACCTACTAGGACTTCTGGAGTAACCTAAACTGACAGTGATGGCTTGCATTCTTGTCGTGTTCCTTCACGGGGACACCTGGTACCAGATAGTGCAGAGGTTAAGGTGCTTGCCTTGCAGGCAGCTGGCCCACGTTCAATCCTTGGCACCCCATGTGGCCCCCAAACTCATCCAGCTCTGTTCACCCACCAGATCAGACACACACACACACACACACACACCCCTCGTGTGAGGAATGCCTTTCCTCTTAATCAAGACAGCATGGCGAGGGCCAGGGGGTAACTAAGTGTAGAGCACTATTTGCCTTGCCTGTGTGGAAACCCCGGTTCGATCCCCACACTGAAAATCAAACAAAAAAAAGGAAGTGACCTGTGCATTTGTGGTAGCAATTCAAGCTTTTTTTTTTTTAATGAGGAAAGGATGTCTATTTAGTTAAAAACTTGCCACCTCTGCTGGGAAGCATTTTCCTCCTTAATAGAGATCTGATTTTTTTTTTTTCTCTCTTTGTTTTATTGTTTTGGGACCATACCCAGCAGTGCTTAGAGCTTACTCCGGGCTGACCTGTGAAGGCAAATGTGCTGGCCTGCTGTACTATCTCTCCAGCCCAATAAGCGTTCCTGACTTGAACTATCTTCGTATTCCTTTAAAACATGTTCTTCTTTTACTAACAAGTAGTATTTCCTGTTGGCTATAGGCTCCTGTGTTCTGCTGGGTGGCTTCAACTGGTTTCCACTGGAGTTCAAAACTTGCCCATAGGTGAGGATGCCCCAGTGTTTCTGTGCTGACTTCCAGATTCATTTGTTTGGGATGTGGGACTCTCCCCGCCATTCTCAGCCAACCCTGCCAGCTGCTCACCATGAAGGTTTGGGGGTGCGGCACTGATCAGTCCCACAGTGCTGAGCATGACCCGGGAACCGGGCAGTGCCCAGAGTCTCCAGGGGCGGCACCCAGCCATGCTCGGTGACCATAAGTGCCCCATCTGCACCCTGACTGCTCTGCCCTCTCTCCAGCCCAGTACTTGATTTTGGTTTGTTTGTTTGCTCTTTAGTTTGGGGTTTTGTTTTGCTTTAGTTGTTTTCCGTTTGAGGTCACACCTGGTGGTGCTCAGGGCTTACTCCAAGCACTAGCTCAGAGATGACTCTTGGCAGTGCTTGGTTGCAGACCGCAGGGATGATCAGGATGGAACCCAGCCAGCTTCCTGCCAGGCAAGAACCTTACCGCCACTAAGGCCTCTCCAGCCCAGCCTTAATTGTTTTATTCTGCAAAATAATTCCAGCCCCCAGGATGATGGCGGCAGCCCACACACCTTTTTTTTTTCTCCAGTCATTATCTAACTACTGGTCTTCACCATTTGTCTTTTGGCCTCCCTAAATTTTCTTCTTTACACAAAGTCACCGGAAGCTTTGTTTTAAAAAAGTGGGCTGCGCAGAGCGATAGTACAGCAGGTAGCAAGCTTGCCTTGCGCGTGGCCTATCCAGGCTCAGTTCCCATCACCCCATCTGGAGTGAAGAGCCAGGAGTAAGCCCTGAGCAGTGCGGGGGGAGGCAGTTTTATAAAGTGATTCCCCCTATAATCCTTAGTCCAGAATAAAATGGAAACTTTCTCACTGGCCTGCTGGCTGCGGCTCTGGCACTCTGCTCGCTCTTATCTGGCTACAGAAACTCGCTCCTGCATGAGCCCCACCCCACCCAGCCAAAGACACTAGACCGTTGGGGGGTTCAGAGGAGCAACGTGCTGCCTCTGAGTCACGCGGTTTAGAGTATCATTCTTTTTCCATTGTAACAGCTCTTTTTCCATTTTTTTTTTTATTTAGCCTTTTGGGTCACACCAGGGGATGCACAGGGGTTACTCCTGGCTGTACATTCAGGAGTTACTCCTGGCGGTGCTCAGGGGACCATATGGGGGTTGAACCCGGGTCAGCCATGGGCAAGGCAACCCTACCTGCTGTGGTACTCCTCCAGCCCCTTCTTTTCTCCATCTTTTAATGATTCTGGTGTTTGCACATATTTAGTAATGCCATCACTATTTGTTGGGTGAATTTAAACCTAAATCATATTTAATTATACATGTGATTTATATTTGGAATAGCAGGCACTCTCGTAAGAGTCTGTGAGAGGAAGACTTTTAATTCAGGAGACAAAGTCGTTTACCCGCCAACGGCTGCTCTTTTTCTGGGATTATTCTGCCTTTCTCATTCCGAGAGAAGCCCAGTGAGCTCTGTGTTATATGTGTATGACATTTGCCAAGTAGGTTTTGTTTTGCTGTTTTTTTTTTAATTATTATTAAATTCTATTTCTCTGTTATGTCCTGTTCTGATTGCAGTGTTTTATTAGGAAACATTTACTTCTCTATTGAATCGAAGAATTATTTCTTTTCCTCTTTTCTATTAGTTCTATCATCCAGAAGGCTCTTTTCCCCCTGGTGCTGTATCCAGGCCTCACTCTGGGGTCTGCTCAGTGGACCATCGTGCTGGGATTGAACCGCAAGTCGGCTACATGCGAGGCCCGCGCACCCTACTCACTGTCCTATTTCTCTGGCCTCTGGTTTCATCCTTTTTTTGGGAGTCGACCTTTTAAGTTATACATCATTTTTGTTTTGCCTCATTTTATTTGATTCTTACTGATTTTTTCAGTTTTTTTATGATTTTATTATAATTGCACTTTTTTTTTCAGTGCCAAGAATTGGACCTCAGGCCTCACGCAGGGGAGGCATGCACTCTGTCCCCAGCCACATCCCAGCCCTGAGCAGGCTTAGCTTTTATGCCATGAAATTCCATGATCTGCCTTATGGTCTGGGCGTTTTGTTTTGAAAAGTCCATCCCTCACTCTCTCTGGGTCAGGGCTTTTGGCCCCGAGGCCCTGCCAAACCCTCTCCAGCAGGGAGACATTCCCTGTGTTCCCTGTCAGCTCTTGTCCTGCTTTCTCCTTTCACGCTTAGCTCTTTAATCCTAGTATGGGGTTAGGATCCAGTTTTGTTTTCTGCAATTTCCAGAGTGTTTGCTGCATACATTGCTGCCCGCTCATTTCATCACCAATGACTGTCTCACACGCCGAGCCGCTGTGACTGCGTGGATGCAGGAATTTCTTCCTGAACTTGCCCTCCTCGTCTCTGCTCTGTTGGTTCCCCCAGTCCATGGCCTCTGGTCTTTGTTGCTGTGCCTTTCTACCTTGCTTTAAGGTCTGATGTAGCAGATTCTCACTTTTATTTTTCAAGGCTGAATTTCCTGCACATGACCATTTTTCTCCTCTTGTGACTTGACTTAGCTCCTCAAATAATCCAGCTGGGACTAGGATTAGCATGGTATTGATTTTTTTTTTTTTTTTTTTTTTTGGGTCACACCGGCAATATTCAGGGGTTACTCCTGGCTCTGCACTCAGGAATTACTCCTGGCGGTGCTCGGGGATGCTGGGGGATCAAACCCGGGCCGGCATGAGCCGGCCACGTGCAAGGCAAATGCCCTACCCGCTGGGCTATCGCTCTGGCCCGGATTAGTATGGTATTGAAAGAATGCAACCATTTGGGGATATTGATTACTATGTTGGCCTGGTATACTATTTTGTTTTGTTTTTTTTGTTTTTAGTCCACACCAGAACAAAAGCCCTGTGCTCAGGGCTTACTGTGCTCAGGGATCACTCCTGGTAGTGCTCAGGGATCACTCCTGGTAGTGCTCAGCGAACGATATGTCAGCTGCATGCAAGGCCCTATGCCCTATGCCTTGTGCTACCACTCTGGCCCTGATGTGCTAATTTTTTTAAGAATTTTTTTTCTCTAATAAGTTCCTGCTCGGGTACAAAAGTGCAGTCAGTTCTCGTACCCGACCTGCAGCCTACAACCTGTCTGGCTGCCTCATGGGTCTCGTGCTATTGCAGTTGATTCTGTTGGATTGTCCGGGTATCTCAGCACATTCTGTCCAGACAGCTGCGCTGGAGCTTTTTGCTAAAAGTTCTTGTTCCGATGACTTCTTGGTCTTTGCAGAAGGTGTTGTACAACCTCCAGTCCCCTCGTAAGGGAATGCCCCTTGCCTTACCGCTCTCCAGAGGGCATCTATCAAATATGTTTGCTGTTTTGTTAACATCTTATTAAGTCAGGGTCATTTCCTGTTCTTATTAAGAACAGGGTGTGTTCCTGGTCAGCTGAGTATTTTAGTTAGTGACAAATAGATATTGACCTTTATCAAATACTCATTGTTTTGAAACGTACCAAAGCTCAGGACCAGAATATAACCACATTGATTCACGGAAAGGGCAGCTGGAGAGCCAGGACCCCATTCCCAGAAATTTGCCTGACCACCTGGAGCTTCTCCTTTCTGGATTTTGGCATTCTGGTTTTATAGAGTAAAGGTGCCCTGATTTGGTCATAGAATGGAGATTCGCCAAGGTCTCACCTGACTTTAGGAGTTCTCTCTTGTCCTTAGAAATGGTACTCTGTTTTTAAAGGAAGCTGTTTTTTGTTTTTTTTGGTTTTGTTTTTTTCATTTGTTTTTTTGGGGTCACACCCAGCGACACTCCGGGATTCAGGGATTACCCCTGGCTCTTCACTCAGGAATTACTCCTGGTTGTGCTCGGGGACCATATAGGATGCCGGGGATCGAACCTGGGTCGGCTGTGTGCAAGGCAAACACCCTACCTGCTGTGCTATCGCTCCGGCTCCGGGAGCTATTATTTTTAAGGATTTTTGTCGGGAACTCCCGCTGGGGTCCCCGACAGTGTCAGGACAGAGGTTGTCTTCTACCTCCGAGGACGCGGGAGAACAGATGAAAACTCATGAGTCCGGTGCAGTTCCAAAAATGGCTTTTAATTGTACAAAAGCTCCTCCACAGCACTCCAATATAATGAGCAAACTTTAGCTCTGGTCCGAACTTAGACCATACAAAAGAGCCTAAGTCTCCCACCAAAGAGAGAGGATCTCACCCGAGCTGAGTCCTACCCAGAAGAAGGAGCAAAGGCCCAAGAGCAAAAGGCCAAAAGCCACAGGAGCCAAAAGCTGAAGGCTGAAGAACCCAAAGGCAAGGGTAAAAGGTGAAGGGGCCTCAAGTCATCCCCTTATATACACCAAAGTAATCCAATCAGGAGGTTGTCATGCCAACAAAGAACCCTAAACAGAGTGTAGTGCCACACCCTATTGTAGGTATAAACAAAGGTTACACCAAGGACTAATCCCGAGATTATCTCTTATGTAAAACACTGGAGAGAGAGGGGCTGATATAAAGTAATACATCTTAACTTTATGAGCTTCATGTAATCTAGATGGTACCCACAATGTCCTTATTATCTGCACCAGGGTGATTCTGAGTATCTTGTTCTCATGTACTGAAAGGGTCATACTCGCCTGCTTAGAGCAAACTAGTATGATCCTTCCTATAGTCTACCTTTAGTCTCAGTGTAGCCAGGGTGGTAGTCTCTGGTAAATTCTAACTGTCCCACGTTGGGTGCAGTGGGTATAAAGAGGAGCTGTGCCCAATCTAGAAAACATAGAAGCCTTAGTAGATGTATAAGTCAGAAGTTATTCAATCAAGGTGACTACTGTAAGTGCCACACCCTCTAGCAGTGTTTACATAGAAGAGAGATCTCATTAGAATGAACATTGGCTTAAATAAGATTAAGCTGGGAGTGAGCAAAACAATAAAACTCCCAGATTAGCTAAACATGTCCTCCAACAGATTTTGATATTTAAGTAATCTCAGCTGATTTTTTTCATTCCTTGAAGAATTTATTTCTTTTAGTTTTTAGAAGATTATGTGCATTTTAACAGGGAAAAAAATGTATTTCTAGACCATGCCCACCACCATAGTATCAATATCCCTCCAGCAACTGATTTTTTTTTGGGGGTCATACCCGGCAATGCTCAGGGGTTTCTCCTGGCTCTGCACTCAGGAATTACTCCTGGCGGTGCGCGGGGACCATGTGGGATGCCGGGGATCGAACCGGGCCAGCATGGGCCTGCGCGCTGCAAGGTAAACGCCCTACCCGCTGGACTATCGCTCCAGCCCCCAGCAACTGATGTTATTTTATTTTATTTTATTTTTTGCTTTTTGGGTCACACCCGGCAAGCTCAGGGGTTTCTCCTGGCTCTGCACTCAGGAATCACCCTGGCGGTCTCGGGGACCATATGGGATGCAGGGGATCGACCCAGGCCAGCATGGGCCAGCCTCGAGCAAGGCAAACGCCCTACGCTGGGCTATCGCTCCGGCCCCCAGCAACTGATTTTAAAATGCTCTCGTCTTAGTGTTCCCTGATGATCCAGATTGCCTTTTTCTTAGTGTCCTGATCAACAGCACATGCCCTGATGTACAGACTGTGCCTTGCAGCCACCCCCCCCAGCCCACAGACCCGCTAACTCCAGACCCTCTGCTCCTGCTGTCTCCCTTTTAGCTTGGGAAAGGCCTGTCCAAAGCCAAGACCCACTTTCAGTGTCACGGGTTGAACCCAGCGCCCCCCCACATGCGTAGGGTTCCTGCAGCTCTTTGAGCCATGTCCCCAGCCCTCGCGTGTTTATTTCTTCTGCTTCATAACCGAAGTTTTCACCCTTGTCCCTGCATCCAGCATTCATTTTGCATGTCTATTCATCTCACACTGTGTCAGCCTTTGAACAGACTGGTGAACCAGCAAATTCTTGCCCCCGAAGCTCTTAGCCTGCCCTGGTACAAACAATTCATTAGAGCTGTCCAGAGGCATCAGCACCCTGGAGGAGCAGGCCGGGGGCGGGGCCGGAGAGCAGGAACCACTGCCCTATAGAGGTCTAGAGGAGCAGGGGAAGGGAATGAAGAGGGGGCACTGTTTCACCTGGGGACAGTGATGTCCACACGGGAGGGGTGTGCACAGCAGCCCTGCGGTGGTAGACCAGCAGAATGGAGCCCTCTGAGTAGCAGGGAGGAGAGCAGTGCTAGGACCCCGAGATAGGAAAGTATTTGTTCAGGGAGTGGGGGGGTGCTGGCAGGCGCGCCCAAATCAAGGGGGCCTGGCCAGCACAGTCTGGTCTTTGGTTTTTTTCCCTGAGCATGAAGGGGTGCTCCACCTGCAAGGGAAGCGGCGTGGCCTAGGCCAGTGAGGGGAGCCGAACAGCCACAGAACAGGTGTCCACCGGGCGGTGGTGTGGGAAAACGTGAGCAGCTACAGGTGTGGGATTTGTCTTCAGGACAGAGCTGGTCAAATGGAGAGCTGGGGGGACCCCATGAGAGAGGAAACAATTTGAGAACAACTCCAGGGTCTACACTCGCTTTGACTCCATGGGGCGGGTAGGAAAGATGTTGGCATCGCCCTGCAGCTGGGAGGCTCTGGAAGCCAAGTGCTGCTCCCTCGGGTGCTCTCATCTCCGCCCTTGGCACCGAGCGCCAGGATAAGTGAGATCTCTCACCTGGAGGGTGGTCATCACGTGGTGACTCTGTATCCTACAAAGCGTCGTAAATTATCCAGACGTGTCTGTTTGTTTCCTGAACTCTGCTCAGCCCAAGGGTTTTGCATCAAGGGCAGAACCCTTGATGTCTCCTGCCTGCAGGAAAACTTGCCGAGAAGTCGCGGGAGAGACTTCCCCCTTGGCGTTGCCGGGCTCAGGGGGCATTAATGCCTCCCTTCACAGAAGCCTATTGTCGCCTGCTCTGTGCCAGGCGCTGCTCTTGCCCCGCGGAACTTGCAGACAACAAAAGAGATTCGTTCCCTGTTTACAGCGGCTCAGATGGGGACGGAAGACATGAGGCAGCAGTTTCCAAGGCTCTATAATTACTGCAGTGCCCATGTGTGTGGGGTGGGGAGGCGCTTTCTAACTAGGGGATTAGACTCGCAGACTACACAGGGGCTTGTTCTAGGGTGCTTGTGGCCATCACACAACAGACAGGGACTGGTCAGCAGCAAGGGGGCCACCTTGGGTAAAGGCTCCCACTGGTGAGAGAGCCCAGCCCCACAGGACGGCCTTTCCAGCAGCCAGATGCGCACAGCTTCTTAGCAAGGCCGGAGAGCAGGAACCACTGCCCCTATAAGGGCCCAGAATTATGGCAGCAGACCCAGCCAGTACTTAAGAGTTTCTTCCAATTTTCCAGTCCAAGTCCAAGGTGGTTTTAACCATGACCATCTTAGTTTTGCTGACATTCCGCCTTTATGTTTTAAGTTCCCTAAAAACATAATTTTTTTTTTGGCTTTTTGGGGTCACTTCCGGGATGCTCAGAGGTTATTCCTGTCTCTGCACTCAGAAATTGCTCCTGCAGTGCTCAGGGGACTATAGAGGATGCCAGGGGTCAAACCCTGGTCTGCCGCATGCTAGGCCAATGCCCTACCTGCTGTACTATCGCTCCAGCCCCAGAAACAAGTAATCTTAAGGTCAGATTTATCTTTAAAGGTGAAAGAGGGTCTTTTTTTTTCCCTCTTTTTTTTTTTGTGGGGGTGGGGTGGAGGTGAGCTTACACCAAAGGCGAACTTAGGGGCTTGCTCTGTGCTCAGGAGTGATCCTGGCAGTGCTGAGGGGTCCCATGTGTGGTGCCAGGGGTCAAACCTGGGTTGACCGCATGCAAAGCCAGCACCCTGCCTACCGCCTGTACTCCCTCTCCATCTTCTGGCTGACTTGTTGCCGTTCGAGGTTTCTTTTTTTAATTATGTGAAATGATAAAGGTATTCATGATCGGGGTCAAGCATCCGATGTTTCAGCATTGATCCTTTCACCATTGCCCACTTACTTCCCTCCACAAATGCTCCCCCAACCCCATGTGTCTCCCCACCAGTCCACTTCTACGAGAAGCACTTTACACACACACACACACACACACACACACACACACACACACACGCACGCCTGTGTGCTTTTCGTTCTATGGTTTACAGGACTGTTGCCAATAGGATCTTACACACAGTTTACCACCTTTCAGCTCCATCTCCTCCTCCGCTGAGTGCTTCCCTCCACCAGACGTGTTGCCCCCTCCCTGTCCTGTCTCCCAGCCCCTCAAGTGGCATGTTTCCTACTGAAGACCCGTTCTTATGTCCTTTTGTTTCTGTTGGTTTTGGGTATTCTTAATTCCTCCATTATGTTTCTTTATGTCCCGCATACATGTGAGATCATTCTGTGTAGGTTTCTCTCCCTCTGGCTGACTTCACTCAACATGATACTCTCCGGACCATGGAGCAGCAAATTGCATGACTTCAATTTGGGAATCAATTTGGAAATCTTTCCAGGAGCTATAAATTGCATGACTTCACTATTTTTTTCCCAAATTTTATTACACCACTTTTAGACATACAGTTGCAAGATGCTCATGTAGAGTTATGATTCTACAGTGTTCCACACCCATCCCCTCCACCCGAACCCATCTCCCATCACCAATGTCCCCACCTCCCTCCCCTTCCCACACCACAACTACTTGGCAGGCTCTGTATGTCTTTTCTCTCCTCTCTATCTCTCCCTCCTGCCTAACTTTCCTACACATCATAGAATGCAGTACATTAAAGGACATAACTGTTTCCCACTAGTTTGATGGACTGCGCAGACGTGCGACTTAGGGGCCTCATGGTCAACATCTGGACAGCGAAGGTGGTGGCTAGTGTGGTGGGCGAGTGTCATCCGGCTGCTCTGGGACCCCCAGAGGTGATGGGCCCACTCCCAAAATCCATCTGTCCTCCTGGGAGCCCCATGGTCAGCTGGGCCTGGGGTGAGCTGAGTTCCAGCTTCCCCAGCCATGTGGACTTCACTTTTTCTTATGCCTGAGTAATATTCCACTGTGTAGATGTACCACAGTTTCTTTATCCAGTCGACTATCCTTGGACACTTGGGTGTTCGCACGTTTTGGTTATTGTGTATAGTGCTATAAGAAAAAGAGGTGTGCAAATGTGCCCCCCCTTTTTTTTAACTCTCACTGAGTGCTGCAGAGAAGAAGCATACAGCATGGCAGCCGTGCAGATGGCTCCAGGCCGGGGCTGCTTTGCACTGGCTCACTGGGCGGCCGGTCAGTTCACCATTAACTAACACCCTCTTCATTTTGCAGCTCCGTCATCATGGTGAAGGGCCACCTAGGGTGCTGGATCCTGGTTCTCTTTATGGCCACCTGGAGTGACGTGGGCCTGTGTAAGAAGAGGCGAAACCCGGGCGGAGGCTGGAACACTGGGGAGTCGGTACCCCAGCCAGGGGCAGTCACGGGGCAACCGCTACCCACCTCAGGGAGGCGGAGGCTGGGGTCAGCCTCATGGGGAGGAGGCTGGGGTCAGCCCCACGGAGGCGGAGGCTGGGGTCAGCCCCACGGAGGCGGAGGCTGGGGTCAGCCCCACGGAGGCGGAGGCTGGGGTCAAGGCGCCGGCTCCCACAATCAGTGGAATAAGCCCAGTAAGCCCAAGACCAACATGAAGCACGTGGCGGAGCTGCAGCGGCCGGGCGGTGGTGGGCGGCCTGGGCGGCTACATGCTGGGGCGCCATGAGCAGGCCCCTCATGCACTTCGGCAATGACTATGAGGACCGCTACTATCGGGAGAACATGTACCGCTACCCCAACCAAGTGTACTACAAGCCGGGTGGACCAGTACAGCAACCAGAACAACTTCGTGCGACTCGCGTGAACATCACCGTCAAGCAGCACACGGTCACCACCACCAGCAAGGGCGAGAACTTCACCGAGACCGACATCAAGATCATGGAGCGCGTGGTGGAGCAAATGTGCATCACGCAGTACCAGCAGGCGGCCCAGGCCTCCTACCTGCAGGGGCGCCAGCGCCCGTCTCCTCTTCTCCTCCCGCCCTTCATCCTGCTCCTCTCCTTCCTCATCTTCCTGATTGTGGGATGAGGACGGCCCCTGCTTGCACCGACTTCTGCTTTTCTCGCCAGGTTGGGGAGGGGGTGTCTAACTGCAGCCCTTTAATGATGGTGTCTCATTCTTGCTTCTCTCTTTGTCACCTGTAGGCTAATATCCTGGGGTCCCAGTGGAGACTGGAAAAGGTAGAGTAGACCCGAAGGCCAGTTGTTCAAGCCCACTGTTGGCTCTAAGTCATTTTCAGGGGCCTGTGCTCAGGCTGGGCTGGGAAAGGCGTCGCCGCAAAGTTGGTCGACCCTAGATCTAAGCTAATCTCTATATACATATATATATACACATATAAAATTTTGTTCTTTGTCTAGTGCAACGGATTGAGGTTTAAAGCATTCTCAGAACAGTCGTTGGGTCTCTTTGCCTACATCTCTCCAGTTCCTTCCCCAGCTAGAGCCTAGCACACTTAACACCCCACCTTAGCAGAGATTCCATAACCCTTTGGAGAGAAGAGAAGCTGATGGCAATTCCCCTGTCCAAGCCGCAGTTTCCACCAAATTTGGAAGGAGGCCACTTGATACTCATTCAGAAACTCAGTTTACCTTACCTTGGCGGCACCGGGCTCAGGCCTGGGACTACCAGGAGCCGGTGTCTGCAGAGTGCCGTGACAGCAATCTGCATTGTCTGCAGGCTGTCCCGCAGCCACTGTGTCAAGAGCCATTTGTCCTGCAACCCAGACCTGTGGGCGGAGAATATTTCACAGGGAATGAACCCACTTTTGCATAATCTGAAAGGTTCAGGGAACTTTGAACCCCATGTTCAGGAGCCGTGTCCGGAAGGCAAGGTCCCTTCTTGTGGCCTTCCCTTCTGGAGCAGCTTAAGGACAGGCCATTAAGGAGTAAAACCTCAAAAATTAAAATCACTTACTGGATACCAGAAGCAACTTTTCTGTGTTCATTTTCCTGGAGATGGGAGTTATGTGGACATGTTTGGGGAGAGGCCAGCAGAGTTTAACCCGGGAAGCAGCAGCTATGAAAACCCCACCACTGAAGGAGAGTTCTGTCCTGAAGGAAACCATGAGTACACAAAGAAAAGCAAAGCTTGCATTTCTCCACTGACAGTCTTGGGATCGGCAAGAATCAGATTAAGTTCTGGGTCAGGCCTTGCCTTTCAGTTCTGTAACTGGCCTTGGAATCAGCAAATAAGAGTCCCTACCCTGCCCTGCCCCCACCAAAAAAAAAAAAAAATAGGTTGGAGAGGACGGAAATAGGATCCATTCTCAGTAGAAAAAAAAAAGATTTTGGCAGAGTTATTTGCTGGAGCGTTCAATATTGTCATCTAGGAGATACATCTTCCTCTTCTGCAATGGTATTGGCTTATGCTGTGTGGGTATTCTCTGTAAAATATACATACATGTATATAGACGTATATATTTGCCTCTGATAAATTTAGAAGTGTCAGTTAACTGCAGCTAACATCTGCCATAGCTGCTGCATTACCTGTTTTTGTAAGGTACTAACTAATGAGGGTATTCTGTTCTGTCCTTAAGCTTACAACATGCACTGAATAATTTTGTATAAGGAGCCAAAGTGATCTTGGAACTACGCATGTACTTTATATTTTCTATATTTGTAACTTTGCATGTCCTGGTCTCATTGTATACACATTTCTAGATGTTTAATATTGATTAAAATTAAATAGGCACTAAGGTGAGCATCTCCGGTGGCGTTTGCTGTTGTGTTTGCTCAGTGTGCACCTTACCTTTGGCGGGCTCATGGAGTGATTCCAGCAGAGTGGCACGTCCCCTCCTCAGCCTACTGTGGCAGTCCCTGTGTCTTGCACCCACACCTGATCTTTTTTTTTACCTGCTGTTTTTAAACAAGGACTCCTTCTAACAATTTAATAATATTAGCGTGAGTGTTGAGATTATTTTCCTCTACATACAAAAATACAGATTTGAACACAAAACAATCAGGACAAGTACCATGAAAAATTGGTCCTTCAAGGAAACAGATGGAGGCAATTCGGGTGTCTGCTATTAGGAGAAACCAACAGGAGCCAAGACTGGACCCCCCAAAAAAATATGCCAAAGGGTCAAAGTCACACTTGAGAGCCAGGCAGAGCCAGGTGACGCCTGCCCTGAACCAGGTCACTATCAACCTGGCCCCTGGCCCCATCACCCAGTGAGTACCGAAGACTAGTTGCATGGGAGGCGTTACTGGCCACCCAAACTGACTTCCTGACTCATCAAAAGGACAAAAGCTACAGTGTCGGGCGCGTAGGTCCCCTTCATTATGCAATGGCTCAGCTAGTCACGCCAGCATCTCCTTGACCGTGTGCTAGAGATGGGCGCAACCACACCTGATCTTGCCCTTGGCCTGACAACCATATGTCAGCTGCTCCTCTTTCTAGGTCCACTGGCGCTGGAGCAAGCCTGGTCCTGGGGGAAGATCCCACCTTGCAAAGGAAGACAGGTCTCTCATTTTCCCGGTTCAGATGAAGCATCTCTCAGTATCGACTTCGGCGTTCTTGCCCTCCCCGCAGAGCCTCAGAGAGCCTCAGTGCAGTGCTCGTGGCTCTTTAGGATTGGGGGTCAAGCCATGTTGAGCCGCGCAGCCCTGCACCTGCTTTCTGCCTTCCCCAGTGTGAGCACCAGGGCCTGGACTCAGGTTGGCCTGCCCAGAGGTTTTTTGTTTTGTTTTGGGGCCGCAGCTGTTGGTGCTCAGGGAGTCCTCCTGGCTTGGGAGGCCATGTGGTGCTCAGATGGGACCCTGCCTCCAGCCAGGCCCAACAGCAGTTTTCAGTTACCTGTAACCCTAGCAAACAGCACCAAGGATGCTTGACAGTGATTGAAATCACCAAAGTCTTTGTCCCTATCAATACCTTAGTCGATACCAAGACCGTGCCCTAATCAGAGGATCAACCTATTCAAGAAATGGAAAGGAAAGGTCCATGAAACCTCATCATTCACAAAACTACTGAAATAAACTACATACAGTTAAAGTATGATTTGGAAAAGAACCTCGGGAGCCAGAATGAAGTTACAGTGGGTAGAGCACTTGCCTTGAACGCGGCAGACCTGGGTTTGATCCCACATTATGTAAGGTCCCTTGAGCCCACCAGAAGTTATCCCTGAATGCAGAGCAGGGAATAAGCCCTGAGCACTACCGGTGTGGCCAAAACCAAAAAGAAAAAGGGGGAAAAAGGAATCTCAAAGTTAATCTTTACCATAAAAATATCTATTCTCACCACATTGCCTTTTTGGCCAGTTTTATAATTGCTTAAAACTAATTCTACATTATCCACAATCCTACTTTCAAAAATAGTTTCCTGAAAATCAGAAGTACTTGAAGAGCCAGCACGAAATACTCTGGCCTCAGTGTTTTCTTTGCTCTAAGTCCTATAAGTTACCAATAAAAGCAAGTGTGTGTGTGTGTGTGTGTGTGTGTGTGTGTGTGTGTGTGTACACAAACACATTAACTATTTGGGAATTTTCCAGGGCCCATTCCTAGTGATTCTCAGCCAACTGGGGGACCAGATGGTTAAATTCAGCGTGTGGTACTGCTCAGGCTCGGGGGTCCCTAGCAATACAGGTAATGGGACCACCAAGGCTTCCCAAGTGGTGCTTGGGGACCTCCAGAATGTGGCATGTTCATGGGGCCATGGGCTGGGTTGCAGGTGTTGTGGGGGTCTCTCACATGCACCACATTCCCTCTTACCCCATACTGTCTCCCTGTAGCCCACCCACCACATGGAGGTACTTTGAAAAAAAAATCGCACAAACTTTACTTGAGTCTAACCCGGGAGAGAATTCTTCAGCACCCTGCGTCCCCCTGCACCGCACCTTTTTTGGGCCTCGGTCCAGCTGGTTGACCTGGGTCTGCCCCCTGGGCTGTGTCTCCCTGAAAAATGTGCTGCTTCCCCTCTCTCCCAAAGGAGCCCCTAAGGCTGACGTAGCCCTTCATAGTCTTGCCGTGCCCACCCCACCTCCTGCTCTGCTGGGTACAGCTGCTCCTCTCCAGACCCTTCCCCCAAAGAACGTGTGTGCCCTGTGTGCATGAACTTACAGACCTGCCCGCAGAACCAGGGTGAGTCACACACAGAGACACACACACACAGACACACACAGACACACAGACACACACACACACACACACACACACACACACACACACCCAGGCTTGGCTTCCTGAGAATTACATTGCGCCACATGCCTGGTGAAGCCACTGGTGTGGAGATTACATGTGCCAATACAGGAAAGACAGGGACAAGTCCAGTCCTGATATGCTCGAAGCTACTGGGGCAGTAAGAACTGAAGAAGTCTCCCTGGAAGGAAGAGCAGGCGGAGAGCCTGGGGCTGGGTCACAAGGCCACAAAACTTTAAGGTGTTTGGGGGCGCGGAGCCATAGCCCAGCGGATAGGGCGTTTGCCTTGCCTGTGGCCAGCCTGTGCCAGCCGGGTTCGACCCCCGGTATCCCATATGGTCGCCCCAGGCGCCGCCAGAGTAATTCCTGAGTGCAGAGCCAGGAGGAACCCCTGAGCATTGCCGGGTGTGACCCCAAAAAAAAGAAAAAAAAAGAATTAAAAAAAAACTTGAAGGTGTTTAGTGCCACGGCAGTGGGGAAACCAGCTCAGCTGAGGCCTGCCTGTCCCGCCTCACCTCAGTAAGAGATGCAGCTCCGTCCGAGGTGGCACCCAACACGCGAGATGCACTTCTTCAGCACAGAGGGACCCACGGCTCACCTCAGGGTCTTGTCGGAGAGCAGCTGCTGCGCCCAGGCCTGAGTCTGAGGTGGGCTTGGGGCTTTCTGCTTTTCTGCAGGCTCCCAGGAGAGGTGGCCCAGTCCTTGGGAGTGCCACACACAGGCACAAGGGCCGCAAGGCCAGACCTTCTCTTCTGAGGCTGGCCCAGGATGTGCGGAGTCAGGGGCGGGGTGCCCTCCCTCTCTGTTCCGCTCTGGGTTCTGATGGTGTTTGTGGGAGCCCCCTCCAGCCTGATCCAGTCACCGGAATCTAACCGAACAGGCAGCCTCAGACCGGCTTGGGGCTGATCTCAGAGCCCAGCACCCAGCACTGACAGTGAACCGCCCCTAGGGGCTCCCCTGAAGGAGGCTCAGAGCCCCTAAGGCTGCGTCTTCACCGCCTACCCCGCTTTCCCTAAACCTTCCACAGACCGGCTTGTAGGAAGTGCCCTGCATTTGTAGGAGGTGAGAAAGAAGGTGGCCTTTACTCTCCAAGATGGACAAGGGCCTCATGGGACCCCAGATGACCCAGGAAAATTGTTTGCTGTCTTGACAAAGAATTGGACAGATGGGGCCGGAGCGATAGTACAGCAAGTAGGGTGTTTGCCTTGCATGTGGCTGACCCAGTTCGATCCTCAGCATCCCATATGGTCCCCCATGCAATGCAAGGGAGTAATTCCAGAGCCAGGAGTAACCCCTGAGCATCATTGGGTGTTACCCAAAAAGCAAAAAAAAAAAAAAGAAGAAGAAGAATTAGACAGAAAATCAGGCCCCAACATGTCAACAGCGACCCTGACCTACAGCGAGCACCTCCCCTGCTCCCATGAGTCTTTGCTGCTTCCTGTGGGGCTGTTTCTGGGTCCAGCCTGTTTCGATGCTCTGACAGGAGTCAGATCTCTGAGCCCTACTGAGGCCCATGCACCCGCCACCTCCCCCCATCATCTCTCGCTTCTCCCCATAATCCTGAGATTTGGGTACTGGAGACCCTTTGCTACTGTGTGCGACAAAGGGTCTCCACTAGCCCCCGGCCCTTTGCCCTCTCTTCCTCAACCACCTCCCAATAGGAGGGTGTGGGGGGGGGCTCTCTGCCAGGTGCCCCTCACCATCCCAGCCAACTTCTCAGAGCTTCGGGCTTCTTATCTGTCTGACCTTCCACCTCAATGGCCCGTACCCCCTTCTCCACACCCAATGTCTGATGGATGTGCTATGTGGGGAGGGGGCTCCAAGAGAGCTCAGAGACATGGGCCTGGGATCTGCATCCCCGGGCACGAGGCCCACCGTGAGCTGAATGGAGCCTCGTGCTCAGGGAGGGGAAAAGTAACATTTTTTCCTGAAGAATTTTTATTTAATTATGTATGTACAAAATAGGAAATAAAACTCTTCCACAAACATTCTCAAGGCTTACAATTATCAAGAACAAAAATAAAAGCAGGAAAAATAGTAAACACATAGCGGGGAGGTCAATTTCTCTTTCTGCTCTTAAAAAAGGAAAAAAGTCACCATAGAATTCAGTACGAGAACCTGCCGCGAGTGACAACTGGTGCAGTCACTTGATGGGACATGAAGACCAAGAATAGGATAAAGCGCTGTGATAACACTCCCATCGGAAGCACTCCCTTGGTGTGTGTGAACACGACGATATGGGCAAGTTTCTAGAGCAGTCGCTTATATCAACACGGGAGTCCTTGTTTAGCTGCACTTAATGGACCATTCTCTTCTGAAATGCACCGAAATTCAGCTTCACTTACAAATCACTAAAGTTAATTTTTCAGAAAATATCTGCTTGGCGTCTCCTGGACTTTGTTCCTTTGGACAATATGGACATTGTAATTTGCCACCATTAAACATTTTATTCAGGGCATCTGGCTTGTTGTGAGGCTCAGCTGGGGTGGCAGGCCAGGGCTAGAACCCGCCATGCCTCCCGGGCGCCCGCCATTTTCCACATCCGGACTTCCCTCTCATCACAGCTCCACCCAGCAGACCAGACTATCACAGCCTGGATCATCGACACCCACCCTGCAGCAGTTTTTTTTTCAATCCGGCCCAGGTATGCTGAACCAGAGACTCTCAGACATGGGGCAGAGCTGCTACTTGCTCTCCCTGTGCCCAGCAGCTTGTGAGGCGCCCCGGGAGGCATGGCGGGTTCTAGCCCTGGCCTGCCACCCCAGCTGAGCCTCAAAACAAGCCAGACCACCCTCCCCTACTCCATAAGGCCCGCCATTTTCCACATCCGGACTTCCCTCTCGTCACAACTCCACACAGCAGACCAGACTATCACAGACCGGCTCACGCGGCCGCTGGCGGCCACGCGCTCATCAATAAATGCTTTATTTAGAGGTGACTACAACAGTATGCCACCCGCACGGCAAGCCTGGCAAGCTGCTTGTGTAGTATTTGATATGCCAAATACCAGAAACATTTATATTAGGTCATTCCCATGACCTAATATAATGGTTTGAGGCTCTTTATGTTCCTGGAGCGGCGGATGCCTTTGGGTTCTCCTAGCATGAGACGGGACATATGGAGATATTACTGGTGCCCACTCTAGCAAATAGATGATTAACGGGAAGATAGTGATAGTGACTTAGGGCATCTCTTGATTTAATGACCAGAGACCAATTTCACGAGAGGACTGTTATCTGTTGTTTGCTGCCAAAGAACGGGATAGGCAAATACAGAGTGATACCAGCACTTTTTACCAATTATCGACTTCAGGGACGAGGGAGGGAGGCAGGGCCCGAGATCTCTCCCTCCCAGGCCTGCAGAGAATAGGGCGGTTCTGTTGCAGCTACCGGGAAGGGTTTGGCAGTGCAGTGTTTTTGTTTCTGCCAGTGTCCCCGAGTCATGGGGTGTTCCTCAGTTTTCAGGCAAGCCAGGGCTGGTCTGTGGAGGCTGTCTCAGCACGGTGAGGACTCCAGGGGAGCAGCCAGCTGGCTCTCATGCTGCTGCCTTCCAGCCAAGTCTCCCCAGGGCAGCCGCCTTCCTCCAGGTCCCCACATGAAGCTACTCTCAGCATGTTCGGGGCAGAGAGACAGCACAGGGGGGAAGGCACTTGCCTTGCACACAGCCTACAGGCTTCAAGCCCTGACACCTAATGTCCCCAGAGTATTGCCTGCAGTGATCCTAGAGCTCAGAGTCAGGAGTATGCCCTGAGCAATACGGGATATGGCCAAAACATCCCAAATAGGAAATAAATAAACACACTTGGGCCTCCAAACGCCCTTCTGATGAGATTCTCGAAGGTGACTAAGACTGCAGACATTTCTTGTACTGTGGTCAAATTTGTAGACTCCCCTATGAATGACAGCAAGTTTTTGCTTCCACCAAGAACAATGTTAGCACTCCTAAGATCCTGAGCCTCTGGTGGCTCATCAACGCCCTTTAAAATTTATCAAGAACCAGGCTCGCGCTGTCAGCATATATACTAAAGTTGGTATGATGCAGAGAAGATTAGCATGGCCCTGAGCAAGAATGATATGCAAATTTGTGAGGCTTCTATATTTTGGGGCCAGGAGGACGTGTCGATGGTTGGATTCTAACACATGTTGTGGCAGGCAGAGGGTAAACAAGGCAGAGAAGGGACCAGTTTGACAATAATAGTTGGAAATAATAATGCTAGATTAGAACTGAGTGTTGAAAGTAGGTCAAAAGATATACATGGTAACCGTTCAGTGTCTATATTGCAAACCAAAATGCACAAAAGGTGAGAGAGAAAGAGAGAGTGAGTGGAGTGTGAGAGAAAGAGAGAGAGAGAGAGAGAGAGAGAGAGAGAGAGAGAACTTACCATAAAGGCAGGCTGGGCCTCCCCAGGAGGGAAATGGGGCACATTGGTGTTGGGAAATGTGCACTGGTGGAGAGACGGGTGTTGGAACACTGTATGACAGAAACCCAGTCATGAACAGCTTTATAATGGTTCATCACATGGTGATACAATTAAAAAAAATTATAGAGATCCAGAATTATGTTTCTTCCTCCTTCCCTCTGCCCTCCCTTTCTTCCTTCCTTTCTTCCTTTCTTTCTTTGTTCCCTTCTTTCTTTCTCCCTGTCTTTCTCTTTCTTTCTCCCTGTCTTTCTCTCTTTCTTTTTGTCTGTCTTCCTTTCTTCCTTCCTTTTGCCTTCTTTCTTTCTTTCTTTCTTTCTTTCTTTCTTTCTTTCTTTCTTTCTTTCTTTCTTTCTTTCTCTTTCTTTCTTTCTTTCTTTCTCTTTCTCTCTTTCTTTCTTTCTCTTTCTCTCTATTTCTTTCTTTCTTTCTTTCTTTCTTTCTTTCTTTCTTTCTTTCTTTCTTTCTTTCTTTCTTTCTTTCTTTCTTTCTTTCTTTCTTTCTTTCTTTCTTTCTTTCTTTCTTTCTTTCTTTCTTTCTTTCTTTCTTTCTTTCTTTCTTTCATGCTTTTGCCACACCTTCCAGTGCTCAAGGACCAGGCCCAACTTGGTGCTTGGGGAACAAGGTAGTGCTGAACTCAGGCCTCCCACATGTAAGACCTGCCCTCCAGCCTACTGAACTCTCCCTTCCCAAACCATAAGTTTTGTAAAATTATAGTATTTTGTGCTTCCATGTGCTAAATACTGCACTGCAACTCTAAATGACACCTTAGAAGAACTGGTCATTACATGGAATAAAGTGCATAGTATCAGTCTAGGTGAAGATCAGAGCATGACTCTATAAGGGAAGTGCAGGAATTATTTTATGAAACAAACAAATAAAATAAAGAAATAGAAAACATACCAGAAATATATAGGTCGTGGGTATGAGCATCTGCCTTTGGTTCACGACATCTCCACCAACACTTGACGCTGTCCTGGTTTCATAAGGATCATGCAAGGTGAGGTCTCGTTGTGGAAAAGGATAGAATTCAAGGTTTGTTGCATAACGTACGGGTGTGTTGTTTAAAGAACAGAATAGGAAAAGTCACCCAGCTTATAACTGGCATCCTTAGCAAATGTCTGGAGGCTGGACTCCTAAAGAGAGAGATGTAGGCCAGAGAGATAGCGGAAAGGTTAGGCAGTTGCTTCTCATGCAACCAACCCCCTTCAATCCTTGGCACCACACATGGTCCCTCAAGCACTGCAGGAAGTTATCCCTGAACACAGAGCCAGGAGTAAGTCCTGGGATGACCCTTGACCCTAGGATCACGCCCCTGAGCAACACTAGATGTGATCTAAAAGTTTCATGTATGTGTTACAAGTAAGATAAGAGACATAAAGGGATATACCTGATAACCTTTCAGTATCAGTATTGCCAATAATAATGCCCAAAAGGAGAAAGAAAGAAAGGAAGGAAGGAAGGAAGGAAGGAAGGAAGGAAGGAAGGAAGGAAGGAAGGAAGGAAGGAAGGAAGGAAGGAAGGAAGGAAGGAAGGAAGGAAGGAAGGAAGGAAGGAAGGAAGGAAGGAAAGGAAGGAAGGAAGGAAGGAAGGAAGGAAGGAAGGAAGGAAGGAAGGAAGGAAGGAAGGAAGGAAGGAAGGAAGGAAGGAAGGAAAGGAGAGAAGTACAAAGTACTTGCCATAGAGGAAGTTGGTGGGGGGCTGAGGACAGAGGGGAAGGAAACTGGGGACATTGATGGTGAGAAATGTCCCCATATATGTTTCAGTCATATAATGTTTCAACACTCGACCCTGGTAAAAGGTCGAGTGTTGAAATATTATATGACTGAAACCCAAATCATGAATAACGTTCCGTATATCTCACTGTGATTCACTTAAAAAATTTAAATTAAATAAACAGCTAAGTGTTACAAGTAGTAGTCCAGATCTTCTTTTCTTCTATCAATGTATTAGCTCTGTGCTGGTTTAAAGGACAGAGAACAGAGGCCAGGGAGATAGAACAGCAGACGGTACTTGCCCGCGCATGGTTGACCTGTGCTTGATCCCCTCCATGTAGGGTCCCCTGAGCACTGCCAGGAGTGGTCTTTGAGTGCAGATCCAGGAGCTATGGCCCAAACCTCACCTTCTCCAAAGAAACTGTCTAGTCATAGAGCCTGGGGGTTCCAGACGGACTCTAGCTAGGGTGCACAATTCTGACTGTGGACTCTGTTACATCTGCTTCAAGAAAACATTTCTACCAAGACGCCGGGGAGATAACCCAAAGGCTGAATCTATGCCACACATTCAGGAGGCCCAGGTGGGTCCCAAGCACTGAACTGGAAGAGGCCCAGGGCCATAGTGTGACTTCAAACTAAAAACAAAACCTTTCTGTAAAGAGGTTGTGGGAGCGTTGAGAAAAATAGACAACAGAGCCGGGATGTCCTGTCTTACAACACTATAAACAGAGTCTTTGGGAGGAAAGGAGTTTCCCAGTCACTGTGGAGGGGACCCGAGGACATTCCTCATGACAACGTGGCCAACAGGGCAGACGGTATAGGTTGACATCTGGTGATACTGTACTGATTGGCCCTACCAGTGCTTGGGATCACCAAGGCAACACCCCAGTAAAGCTCAGGGGTCCCAGCAGTGCCGGGGACCCAACTCAGGACCTCAAGCATGCAAGGCATGAGTCTCTGACTCCTGAACTATCTTCCCAGCCTGGTATAAATGTTTTGAGGTCAGTTTGCTGGTCAAGATTTTTATTTGTTATTTGCTTTGTGGTGCGGGCGATCAGACCTAGGCCTTCACACCTGCAAGGTAGGAGCTCTGCTGTTGAGCGACATTCCCGGACAAACAACGAATGTCTTAGTAAGAAGAAAGGAGAAAAATATGCACCTTAAAGTTAACAGGCGTGCTAGAGAGATAGTTCAAAGGGCTTTGCATGCAGGAGGCCTGAGTTTGATCCCTGGGACCACATGGTCCCCAGGCACTGCCTGGAGTAACAGTTGAGCACTTAGCTGGGAGTAACCCCTGAGCATCATCAGGTGGACCCAAACCCCAAAACATTTACAATGATCATGGCTGAATGGTAGGTAACAAGTCACCTGTTATTTTCCTCTGTATTGTTTTTATATTTTCTAAAAGAGTTACCATGACCAAATATTGCTTTTGTATAGAACTTTACTAGGGAAGGTTAAGAGACTTTTATCCGCATTACTTCTCAGGGCACACTCCGCCCAGGTCAGTGTCTGTAGCATTTTCCCAGGCTCAAGGGCAGATTGGGGAGAGAGGCGGGCAGGGCTGGGAAGGGGGAGTTGTCACGTGCAGGACTCATGCCTGTCTTGGCCATTTAGGGCCATATCTGATCTTCCTAAGAGCCCCATTTAGGAGCCTGACTCACAGAGACGTTTGTCCCATATCCAAGGTCACACAGATAACGGGCTGCCCACAGTACATGGTGGAGACTGTCCTTCGGCCTATGAATCTATTGAAAAGATTTGACTCAGAGCTCCCAGTCCTGGGACTCTGCACTTGCAGCCCTGCCAGGGTTCTGCCAGCTTCAAGGTACCCCATGGACCACAAACAGCTCCCCAGTGAAGGGTCAGCAACCCTGAAAACAGCTGAGCCTAAAGGGCTGCCTACCCTGGACAAGTCCTGCCTTGCTTGCTTACCACCCCCCCCCCCCCCCCCCCCAACACCACCTAATTCCAGAAGCATCTTCATTCAGGGCCCAGAGGCTGCTCCCAGCTGATGGCCCCCTCCCAAACCAAAGAACTCGGACCTCAGAATCGGAGAGCCTGGGCATCTCCTGTGGGGAGCCCCTGGAACTGTAGGATCAGGGGCTACAGCTGTCCTGGCCAAGTTGTCCCTTTCCTGCTTTCTGCTCTCAAAACAATCGGGAGCATACGGGCTTGATGACTGCATTGGGGGCTGCAAAGACAGTACAAAGGGCACTTGCCCTGCCAGAGGCTCACCACGTGGAATCTCTAGCAGGGAATCAGGAATAGCCCCTGAGCATGGCTGGGTGTGGACCCCAAACAAACAAATGAGATACTTCACATGATAAAGCAATCACGTTCCCCCTCCCTCCTTAGTCCCCCTAAACTGGTGACTGATTGATTGATTGAATGATTGATTGAATCACAGTGAGATACAGTTACAAGGTCATGATTGGGTTTCGTAATATAATGTTCCAACACTCATCCCTTCACCAGTGTACGTTTCCCACCACCACTATCCCCAGCTTCCCTCCGTCACCCCCCAGCCTGCTTTTCGTGGCAAGCACTTCTCTATCTATCTATCTATCTATCTATCTATCTATCTATCTATCTATCTATCTATCTATCTATCTATCTATCTATCTATCTATCTATCTATCTATCTATCTTTTTTCTTCTTTTTTTTTTGTTTTGCTTTTTTGGGTCACACCCGGCAATGCTCAGTAGTTACTCCTGGCTCTGCACTCAGGAATTACTCCCGGCAGTGCACGGGTAGCTTGCAGAGCCTGGCAAGCTACCCGTGTCGTATTTGATATGCCAAATACCAGTAACAATATAGACCTCATTTCCATGACCTGATGGAATGGTTTAAGGCTCTTTATATTCCTGGAGTAAGCAGGTGCCCTTGGGTTCTACTTGCATGAGACAGAACATATGGAGATGTTACTGGTGCCCGCTCGAGCAAATCGATGATGAACGGGAAGACAGTGTGCGGGGACTATATGGGATGTCGGGGATCGAACCAGGGCCAGCATGGGCTGGCCACATGCAAGGCAAACGCCCTACCCACTGGGATATCACTCGGGCCCCTCTATCTCTCTCTTTTCTGTCTCTCCTTTTTGAGCATTATAGTTTGTAATAGATACTGGAAGTTTATCATGTATATCCTTTTACTTAATTTCACACTCCGTTCTTGTGCAGAGTGGTCATTTGTTACTGTCATATGGTCCCTTCTCTATCCAGTGATTTTTAATCCTACTCCAACCTTCCAATCTTGTCTCTTTTCTGGCACCTTGCCCTGTCCTTCCAAACTCATGACATGTCATGTCCCCCTTGGAATGTCCCGGGGCCTCCCCTACCCAGAGGCCATATGGTTCCCAGGTGGGAAATGTTGCTCTCCACAGCCCAGTCACCGAAGAAAAATTCATGGAGGCTTGGACCATCTGCGTCGGCTTGTTTGTGGCCTCACAGAGAGGCAGCAAACACAACAGAAATTTAGGCCCTCGGTTCCAGAGTCTGAGGGCCTGGTGGCTGAAGGTTGACACTTAAGAGACCAGAGTTGGTTGGAGAAAAATGGGTTTATTCAGGTGCCAGCAACCTGAGGAGAAGGTGGGTTTGCTGTCCCCAAACCAACTGCCTCTCAGGCAGAGACTGAGGTTGATAAGGGCTGTGAGAACGAAAAAGCAGACAAGGGTGGTGGGCTGTGGGGAAAGAAGGGGTCATCACGCAGCATTCTGCTGAGGCCAGAGTCACTTATCCACGCAGGACTGTTCTTAGGAAACCTTCATTGCAGCGCCAACCTGAGGCAATCTCTGAGAGGAACCAAGAGATTGTTGGTTCTTTTCCTCTCATGTGTGACTGGCTCTTTTAACACAGCACAGTTTCTAGAAGCATGTCTTATCACTAGGAGAAGGGAGCTAAGAACTGTGTGGCGAATGCAACAGAACCACTCACTCACAAGCAGGATGGGCACTTTTTTTTTCTTTTTTTGGGTCACACCCGGCGATGCTCAGGGGTTATTCCTGGCTCTGCACTCAGGAATTACTCCTGGCGGTGCTCAGGGGACCATATGGGATGCCGGGGATCGAACCTGGGCCGGCACAGGCTGGCGCGTGCAAGGCAAACGCCCTACCCGCTGGGCTATCGCTCCGGCCCCGATGGGCGCTTCTGAGGTGACTCTCCTGCCTGCCGGTGGCCCGCTTCTCTCTTTCCAGCGTTCTTCCTTCTGTGGTTTCTGTCCTAATCTCTTTCTAGAAGGACACCACCAACGCTAAATTAAGACCCACACCCACCCCGGACAGCCTCATTTGAACTTAGTTACCTCTTCAAAATTCCTCTCTCCAAATACAGTCATGCTAAAATACTGGACACTCACTTAACCTATCAATTTTGTAGGGACCTAATTCAGCCTCTAATGTTCATCTTTCTGGAAAAGTCACAACAGTGACTAAATGTCATTCTCAGAACATGTTCAAAGGACTTCCCGATATTATGGAATAGGAGTGTTGGGGAGTTGTGAGGAGACACATTCACACACTCTCCCTATGCCTCTCCTAATCAAAATGCCATGACCCAGACCCCCTCAGCAGACGACTCCACCCACTGTCTTGGGGCCGAGGGTGCCTGTCTCATAGAGCCCACCTGTCCGGAGCACAACCTCTGCCATCCAGTTACCACGCCCCCCACCCCCCCAAATACCGCAATCAGGGCTGGCACAAGTGAGGAGTTTCACGATCAACTAAATGTGTTTAGTTTGGCTCCAATTGCAGAAGATCTAACGCTCTTGGGCAGATAATATTCCTCCCACACACAAATGCACCAAAAACACACCTGGCTCTGAGGTAGGCTGATGATGAGTTAATTACCATAAAACTGAGCAGGAGCCATAAAGCAGTGGATGCCATAGAGAAGCTGGCAAGATGCTCTTCCCTTGCGCTGCCAAATTCCAAAGTCCTGGCGCACCCATTGCCCCACTCATGGCAGCTACCCACACAAGGAATGTGTCCACTCAGGTTCTTTATGGCCCCGGCTCACCTGCCCAAGGGCTCACCTCCAACATGCAGAAAGAACCCCACAGATTCTAGGTCCTCACAGCACTCTCAAGGCCTGTCTGGACTCACAAATCAGGGAACCCAGCTTGGATGGAGCCAGGAATTCTTTTTGTCACCCTGCCTTGTTTTCCCCATTAGTCCTGACTGTATCTTGGTCTCCTTTCATGCTGACACTCTGAAAAGGTCTTTTCTTTCCAATCGCCATGAAGACCTTCTCCCCTTCTAGGGTTTCCCTGACTCCCACTGCGTTATTGCTTTCTGAGGTCACACAAATACCGAGACCATTGTTTGAGGTCACACAAACGACTCACAAGGCAGGTTTCTGCCTCCACTGAGGACCACCAGGCATGATTGATGTTTTCTCCAGAACATCTCAGGCCCTTCATAGATGAAGAAAAGTGAATCAACAAGTACAAGATCTATCAAATTCCTTCTTCCTACCCATAAAATCTGTTGGATATTGTTTTTAGTGCTGAGAATTTGAAGAACAAGATTTTGTTGTGTGTTGGTGGTTGTTGTTGCTGCTACTCTCTAAAGGGACCCGTGTCTCTCTTATGTCACACATCTGGTTTCCGCACGCTGGAGCTGCTGTTCCCTAGAACCTGCCAGATGTACCCAGTGAATAAACCAAGTGAAGTGTCTGACTCCATCCTGACAAGTGATGGCAAATGCCCACCGAGAGTCACCATCTTTCTTTGGAATAACCTGAGGAGTAATCAGACACCACAAACATTGTATTCAACATCTCCTTCGCTAGCTAGTAAAACTGCAATATTGACTGAAAATCACATGTGTGCTCTTCAAGGTAAAGGACTATATTATTCAGTCATAATAAGGACAATAGTATTCAATCATAATAAAAGATTGAGGGGCGGAGTGATAGCACAGCAGGTAGGGCGTTTGCCTTGCATGCAGCCAACCCAGGTTCGATCCCCGACATCCCATATGGTCCCCAGAGCACCGCCAGGAGTAATTCCTGAGCAAAGAGCCAGGAGTAACCCCCTGAGCATTGCTGGGTGTGACCCACAATCAATTAACCAATCAATCAATCAATCAATAAAAATGAATGAATTAATGAATAAACAAACAAATATATACATAAACAGATAGATTAATTAATGAGTAGATAAATAAATAAATGAATAAATAAAAGATTGAATGGCCCACCTCCCTCAGCAGCCTCCATGCTGACTCACCCAACGGCCCTGTTCTAGCAGTTCCCGACTTAACCTCTGAGGAGATGCACACCAAGCAGCTAAAAATTCATGGAAACACTGGTTCCTGTGGCTGAAATCTGGGAAGCCCTCAGGAGACTGGCGGGACGACCAAGTACCTGCCCAGCTAAGGCCCCGTCTAGCCTCACTCACACGCCACTGCTGCAGCCTTGCCAAGGTCTCAACTCCACAGCTTCACAAATATTCTCTGCAGAGACTCCAAAATGAATAATTTCAGGTCCCCAGTGCCCAGGCTGAGAACCCTGGTGTCTTCTTGGAGGTGGGCAGCCTCCCCCCACCCCATCCCCAGTACTTCCGGAAGCCCTGGAGGCCACGACTACCTCCCTCAACTGCTAACATGGCAACTCATTGGCCCAGACTGTATATCCTGGAAGTCTCTTCTCTCCTAACTTCTCATTCCTGAAATTCCAGGGCCACTCTGAATTAGAAAGTAACACAGAAGCCAACTAAACTCAACAAACAAAAGCAGAATCGAGAAGGCTCAACTAGAAACAGCTTAGAAATTCCTCGACAGGGATTTAACAACCCCATGATCAGATCTAACAATTTTTGCATTAAAAAACTGATTTTTTTTTTTTTGCCTTTTTTGGGTCACACCAGGCAATGCTCAGGGGGCTACTCCTGGCTCTGCACTCAGGAATTACTCCTGGCGGTGCTCGGGGGACCATATGGGATGCCGGGATCGAACCCAGGCCAGCAGAGGCCGCCGTGTGCAAGGCAAATGCCCTACCCGCTGAGCTATCGCTCTGGCCCCCAAAAAACTGATTTTTTCATACTTACTGCCTTTAATATAGGAGTTTGGTTATCTAATCAATTTCAACTGTAGAATTGTATCAACAGCTGTGGCTTCTGTCTACATTAAAATAAAAGTTTTAATGTTTAAATAATAAAATAAAGTAGTATCTCTATTCCATCTAACAGATTTTAAAATCATTGTTTGGGGCCAGAGCGATAGCCCAGTGGGTAGGGTATTTGCCTTGCACGCGCCAACCCAGGTTTGATCCCCAGCATCCCATATGGTCCCCTGAGCACCGCCAGGAGTAATTCCTGTGTGAAGAACCAGGAGTAACCTCGAGCATTGCTGGGTGAACCAAAAAAAAGCAAATGGATGGATGGATGGATGGATGGATGGATGGATGGATGGATGGATGGATGGATGGATGGATGGATGGATGGATGGATGGATGGATGGATGGATGGATGGACTGGGCGGGCGGATGGACGGAAGGGATGGATGGATGGATGGATGGATGGATGGACGGATGGACGGACGGACCGAGCGGGACAGCCGGACGGATGGACGGATGGACAGACGGACCGGACTGATGGATGATGGATGGATAAAAACCATTTTCACTAATTCCCACTCTGTTACAGAGAAGGAAATAACCACTTAGTGTCCTCACTAACGAAACCCTGAGAAAGACAATTAAGTTTCCAGCTTCTTTTATTTTTTTTTCTTTTTTTGGTCACACCTGGCAATACTCAGGGGTTACTCCTCGCTCTGCACTCGGGATTTACTCCTGGCAGTGCTCCCGGGACTATATGGGATGCTGAGATGGAACCCAGGTCAGCCTCATGCAAGGCAAATGCCCTACCCGCTGTGCTGTCGCTCCGGCCCTAGTTTCCAGTTTCTTATCCGTTATCTAGCAATGCAGACAGACCCTAAATGACTTTGATAGGCACTTCCAAAAATGCAGCCTTATTTAATTGCATAGTGCGGGGAAGACAACTGTGGGCTATCTGGCCACAGCAGGACTTCAGAGCTCCCTTTTGTAAACTTGGGTAGTGAAGCATAGACCACAGTTAACTACCAGGCATTAGTGCAATAGGAATGAAATAAAAACAAACTAACAAAAATGATTGACTGGCGGGCTGATTCATGCTAATGTGCATGAACTCTCAAAATATGAAGTCAGGCATGAAGGATAAGCATTCTATCATTTTATTTATATAGAAACAGAAATTAGCACCAAACCCTTTTTTTTAAGTACAAAATTATTTATTAAGAATAGAAGTTAAAAACAAAGAATAAAAGTTAATGAGAGGGACGGGGAAGGTTGGGCACTTGTTTGAGATTTACTCTGTCTGGGGCCAGAGCAATAGCACAGCGGGTACGGGCGTTTGCCTTGCACGCAGTCGACCCGGGTTGCGTCCCCCAGCATCCCATATGGTCCTCCAAGCACTGCCAGGAGTAATTCCTGAGCAAAGAGTCAGGAGTAATCCCCTGAGCATTGCCAGGTGTGACCCAAAAGGAGGGGGAAAAATATTTACTGGGGGCCAGAGTGATAGCACAGTGGTAGGGCTTTTGCCTTGCACGTGGAAGACCTGGGTTCGATCCCGGCATCCCTTGTGGTCCCCCAAGCACCACCAGGAGTAATTCCTGAATGCAGAGTCAGGAGTAACCCCTGAGCATCGCCGGGTATGACCCAAAAAAAACAAAAAAAAAAAAAAAAGATTTACTGTGTCCTAAGAACATTTTGTCCACTTGGTTTACTCTCTTAGATGTTTCAGAAAGCAGATGTTGTGTACAAAAAACACCAGTAACCTTGGGTTTGCCTTGTTTATGAACATTTATTTTTTAAATTTATTTTATTTTATGTATTATTATTATTATTATTGCTTTTGGATCATTTTTGGCAATGCTCAGGTGTTACTCCTGGCTCTGCACTCAGGGAATTCCTCTGTGCACTCAGGAATTACTCCTGGCGGTGTTCAGGGGACCATATGGGATGCTGGGGATTGAACCCAGGTCGCCCGCATGCAAGGCAAATGCCCTACCCGCTGGACTATCGCCTCCGGTCCCCCAAACATTTAACCCAAAGCCCTTTACAGCCATGAAATCAAAGCTTAACTAAGGGACTGGAGCCATAGCACAGCAGGTAGGGCGTTGCCTTGCATGCAGTTGATCCAGGTTTGATCTCCGGCATCCCATATGGTCCTCCCAAGCACCACCAGGAGTAATTCCTGAGTGCAGAGCCAGGAGTAACCCCTGAGCATCGTCAGGTGTGACCCAGAAAGGAAAAAAAAAAAAGCTTACCTCAACAAAAATAGGAAAATGTGATGATATTCTTGACCTTTCTGAAGGCGAGCATAGGGTTGGAGAGATAGTGCAGCCGCTAGCGCCTAACAAGGGTTAGGTTCCTGGTCGTCCGCAGGTTCCCTTTGCCCCACTTCCAGTCCTCTCAGAAGTGATCCCTGAGTACAGAAGCAGGAGTAAACCCTGAGTACTTCTGGCAAAAAAATTATTATTATTATTATTATTATTATTATTTTCAATGTAAATAAAATGTAAGCAGAAGGGCTAGAGTTATGCTTAATAGTAAAACATGCCTTATTCATCACGATCACGATCTTCCCGTTAATCATCTATTTGCTAGAGTGGGCACCAGTAATATCTCAATATGTCCTGTCACATGCTGTAGAGCCAAGGGCATAGGCTTGGTACAGGAACATAAAGAGCCTCAAACCATTATATTAGGTCATGAGAATGATCTAATATAATTGTTACTGGCATTTGGCATATCAAATACAACACGAGCAGCTTGCTAGGCTTGCCGTGCGGGAGGCATACTCTATAAACACCTCCAAATAAAGCCTTTATTGATGAACCGCGCGCCGCAAGCGGTCTCTGGACCAGCATACCTGGGCGGATTGAGGAAGAAACTGCTCCAGGGTGGGGTGTCGATGATCCGGGCTGTGATGGGCTGGGTCGGCTGGGTGGAGTTATGATGAGAGGGAAGTCCAATGTGGAAAATGGCGGGCGCCCATGGAGTGGGTGGGGGTCGTCTGGCTTGTTGTGAGGTTCTGCCGGGGTGGTGGGCCAAGGCTGGAACCCACCATGCCTCCCGACTGCCTCATGAACGGCTGGGCACAGGGAGAGCAAGGAACCGCTCTGCCCCATGTCTGAGAGTCTCTGGACCAGCATACCTGGGCGGATTGAGGAAGAAACTGCTCCAGGGGTGGGTGTCGATGATCCGGGCTGTGATGGGCTGGTCGGCTGGGTGGAGTTATGATGAGAGGGAAGTCCAATGTGGAAAATGGCGGCGCCCATGGAGTGGAGTGGGGGTCGTCTGGCTTGTTGTGAGGTTCTGCCGGGGTGGTGGGCCAAGGCTGGAACCCACCATGCCTCCCGACTGCCTCATGAACGGCTGGGCACAGGGAGAGCAAGGAACCGCTCTGCCCCATGTCTGAGAGTCTCTGGACCAGCATACCTGGGCCGGATTGAGGAAGAAACTGCTCCAGGGTGGGTGTCGATGATCCGGGCTGTGATGGGCTGGTCGGCTGGGTGGAGTTATGATGAGAGGGAAGTCCAATGTGGAAAATGGCGGCGCCCATGGAGTGGGTGGGGGTCGTCTGGCTTGTTGTGAGGTTCTGCCGGGGTGGTGGGCCAAGGCTGGAACCCACCATGCCTCCCGACTGCCTCATGAACGGCTGGGCACAGGGAGAGCAAGGAACCGCTCTGCCCCATGTCTGAGAGTCTCTGGACCAGCATACCTGGGCCGGATTGAGGAAGAAACTGCTCCAGGGTGGGTGTCGATGATCCGGGCTGTGATGGGCTGGTCGGCTGGGTGGAGTTATGATGAGAGGGAAGTCCAATGTGGAAAATGGCGGCGCCCATGGAGTGGGTGGGGGGGTCGTCTGGCTTGTTGTGAGGGTTCTGCGGGGTGGTGGGCCAAGGCTGGAACCCACCATGCCTCCCGACTGCCTCATGAACGGCTGGGCACAGGGAGAGCAAGGAACTGCTCTGCCCCATGTCTGAGAGTCAGGGAGCGATAGCCCAGCGGGTAGGGGCGTTTGCCTTGCACGCGGCCGGCTTGTGCCGGCCTGGGTTCATTCCCGGCATCCCATAAGCCTTATTCATGGCATGTGTAAAACCCTGGATTCAATCCCTAACCCTAGGAAATTGAAGAAGAGCATGAGATGAAGTGTGACAAGCTTAAAAGCCTCTTAACTCTCCTGCGATGTGTTGACCTAGAACATTGGCGCTATCAAGAGCTGACAGAGGGGGGGCAGGAGCGATAGCCCAGCGGGTAGGGCATTTGCCTTGCTGACGCCGGCCCATGCCGGCCCGGGTTCGATCCCCGGCATCCCATATGGTCCCCGAGCACCGCCAGGAGTAATTCCTGAGTGCAGAGCCAGGAGTAACCCCTGAGCATTGCTGGGTGTGACCCAAAAAAGCAAAAAAAAAAAAAAAAAAGAGCTGACAGAGGGGCCAGAGAGATAGGACAGCAGGTAGAATGCTTGCCTTTCACGCCCAACCAACCTGTGTTTGATCCTTGGTATCCCGTATGGTTCCCTGAACCCTCCAGGAGTGATTCCTGAGCACCCAACCAGGAGTAACCTTGAGTGCTGCCGAGTATGTCCCAAACCCCCTCCCCATACAACAATTCCTGATGGAATATTACCAATTGAATAGACCAGTGCATTGCCTACTCATGGCAGAAATTCAATCCCATTTACTCAGTGTAAAATGCTAAGGTTTCCTCAAGAAAAAGTCACAGATATGGGGCCAGAGTGATAGTCCAGCAGGAGAGGGCTTTTGCCTTGCACACAACGGGTCGACCGGTTTCATCCCCGGCATCCCATATGGTCCCCCCAGCACCGCAAAGTGGAATTTCTGAGTGCAGAGCCAGGAGTAACCCCTGAGTGTCACTGGGTGTCAATAAAAAAAGTCACAGATATTAGGTGAATGGACAGAGGGTTGTATAGATGGATGAATGGGAAGGGGGCTAGGTAGAGAGATGAGTTGGTGGGTGGTGGATAGGAGAGCTGATTGATGGGGAGCAATGAGGGTAGATATGTGGGGGGGGGTGGATAAATGAGTGAACTGATTCATAGGTACCTGAGATGTTTCATGCATGAGTTTCTATAGCAGTGTAGACTATCTTTCCACTCCTCATAACGTCTATGCCAACAACTGTCATCCACTCTCTTTCTTTCTTTCTTTGGTAGTGGAAACTGCCCTGTTTCCTCAAGATGGTATTTCTCCTGACCTCTCAACCTTCACAGTCTTGGTGGCCTTAGCTCTTCCTTCTCTACTGGACAGAGAATTACACTGGGAAAAGGGCACACCATGTGTGCAGTGTAAATACCAGGCCTTGAGAATAGAGACTTTGATTTGAGCCTTAGTCTCTGAATCTCCTACATTGCAGATATAGTTCCCAAACCAAAATTTAAGACAATTTTAAAAACAGGGACTTGGGACTGGAGCAACAGTACAGCTGGTAGGGCAATTGCCTTGCATGCGGCTGACTCTGGTACAATCCCCGGCATCCCGTATGGTCCCCAAGCACAGCCAGGAGTAATTCCTGAGCAAAGAGCCAGGAGTAACCCCTGAGCTTTTCTGGGTGACCCCCAAAAAAAAGGAAAAAAAAACAGGAACCAGAGAAATAGTACAGTGGGTCGAGCACACAGAAAATAAGATAGAGAGAGAAAGAGAGAGAGAGAAAGAAAGAAGGAAGGAAGGAAGGAAGGAAGGAAGGAAGGAAGGAAGGAAGGAAGGAAGGAAGGAAGGAAGGAAGGAAGGAAGGAAGGAAGGAAGAAGGAAGGAAGGAAGGAAGGAAAGGAAGGAAGGAAGGAAGGAAGGAAGGAAGGAAGGAGAAGAGAGAGAGAGAGAGAGGAGGGGAGGGAGGAGACAGAGAGAGAGACAGAGAGACAGAGAGAGAGAGAGAGAGAGAGAGAGAGAGAGAGAGAGCCCTAGGATGCTGTCGTCTTAGGATATGTTTTCATTACTTTCATCTTTTTTTCCCATTTGAGGCAGGTACCCAACCACTGAACCTTCCCAGCAGGAAGGCCAGTGCCCGAGGGCCTGGACTAGCCGGACTCTGCCTCTGCTAAGCCCTCCCTGCGTCCTCTGCAGCCTGCAGCCGCCTCTCATCTTCTGGAACATTCCGCGCTGGCCCACTCTATGCCTTCAGAAAAAGGCCGCTTGTACTGACAAGAGGAAGGAATCCAAAGTCTCCGCAGCCTCCCACCACCTTCTAGGAAAAGGCCTTCTCCAAAAGGGACGAAAAGGAAAGGCGGTGGGTGGGTGTTTGGAGGGAGTGGGGGGCACTGTCCAGCCGGCCAGCAGGCGGGGCGGGACCCGGGCACTCAAGAGTACTGGGCGTTCAGACCCAGGCAGGGCCCGCGGGGGGCGGCTGCCCGCTGGACAGGCTGGCCTTGGGCGTTCTGGCGTCCCATGAGCTCACCCGCTCCGGCAGGGTCAGGGCGTCCTGAGCGGTCCGCGCAAGCCCGAGCGGGGCCGAGCACCCACCGACTGATCTCTAGACTGGCGCTGCTCTTCGGCAAAGAAATTATGTTTTTCTCTTGATTCTGTGTTTTGCTAACAGTTCATACTGTTGGCTCAAAAAAGTGTGTGTGTGTGTGTGTGTGTGTGTGTGTGTGTGTGAGAAACCCCCCATCTGCAATTTTAGGGAAGAAAGGCTTTTAAAAAAAATTAAAAAAGAAAGAAAGCGGGTGGTATAAAGGATTTTAAGTAAAGGCGAAGAAGGCGAAGTCCCCTGCCCGCCGGCTGCCCGCCTCCTGCTGGTCTTTGTAAGCTCTTCTAGCGCCATCTACTGGTCACCTCAGAACAACCGTCCCTTTAGGTCCGCCAAAGGACTTGGAAGCCAGCTGATGAAAAAGCAACTGCCCTCCTAAGATAAACCTCACATTCGCTTATGCCAGTAGAGTGTTGGCTACTAGGCTTGGATTCTGAACACCCTATAGGCGCCCCCCCAGCACCGCCAGGGGCTGATTCCTGAGTGCAGAGCCAGGAGTAACATCCTGAGTGCGGAGCCAGGAGTAACCCCTGAGCCAGATGTAGCCCCCCAAATATAAATTTTAGGGAGCTGGAGCTATAGTCCAGTGGGTAGGGCTTTTTGCCTTGCACGTGGCCGGCCCATGCCAGCCCGGGTTCAATCCCCAGCATCCCATATGGTCCCCCGAGCACCGCCAGGAGTAATTCCTCAGTGCAGAGCCAGGAGTAAGCCCTGAGCATTGCCAGGTGTGACCCCCCCAAAAAAAAAGCAAAATATAAATTTTAAAAGCGCACGTCTGCTTTACACACAGATGAAGAATCCACCGTGGATATTCGTCGCAGCTGGATACTCAGCGTCCCTCTGAGCAAGCACCTTCTTTCCAGGGTAGAGTTCCCCCATAACCATGTTCTATCCCTCCTCCAAGCCTGGGAAGGGTCCCCCATAACCAGGCTCTGTCTGTCCTCCAAGACACAGCCAGGTTTGGGTGTCAGCTGGTAAAGGGAAACCCACCCGGTTCTCCCCCCTCTTTGAGCAGGGGTTGGTTTCCTCTCTCCTTCCCCTCCCTTCCTCACCCCCACCCCCCCCCCCCATGTGTGCCCCTGCTCCTTGGGACTCCAGGTATCTTCAGTTTGGTGGCCTTTGGACTGAGTGGTGATTCAAGAATTCCCACATGCCAGAGCAGCCAACGTTCTAAGAGATATTACAGTGGGTGGTTAAGATGCTTGTCTTACACATGGCTGCCCCGGGGTTCCATCCCTGGCACCCCATACGATTCCCTGAGCCAGGAGTGATTCCCTGAGCACAGAGCCAAGAGTAAGGGCTGAGCATTGCCAGTGTGGCCCAACCGTCCCCTTACCTCCAATGAAAGTGAGAAATAAAAAAGAAATCCTGTCACTTACCTTCCCACCTGACTACCAGCCTGAGGGCTCTGCCTGCTGGGGCACCATGTCCCATCATTCCTGGGAGGCCCTGGGCCCAGGGGCATGTGGCCCAGCTTCCCGGGTTTGCCCCCAGAAGCATCCTCAAAGTCCTT